>RCUC01120910.1:0-52887 GCA_003697995.1 Taxidea taxus jeffersonii
TTTTTTTTTTTTTTTTTTTTAATGTACTGTTGGATTCAGTTTGCTAGTATTTTGTTGAGGATTTTTGGATCTGTATTCATCAGGGATACTGGCCAATAGTTTGTTTTGTTTTTTTTTTGGTGTTGTCTTTTTCTGGCTTTGGTGTCAGGATAATGCTGGCCTCATGGAATGAATATGGAAGTTTCCCTTCCTCTTCCAGTTTTTGAAATAGTTTGAGAAGAATAGGTATTAACTTTTCTTTAAATGTTTGGTAAAATTCACCTGTGCAACTACCTGGTCCTGCGCTTTTGTTGTTGGGACTTCTATTTATTGGGAGTTTTTTGATTACTGATTGAAATTCTTTGCTGGTAATCTGTTAAAATTTTCTGTTTCTTCCTGAGTCAGTTGTGGAAGGTTATTTTTCTAACAATTTATCCATTTCTTCTAGGTTGTCTAATTTGTTGACATATAGTTTTTCATAATTTTTTTTTTTTTTTTTTTTTAAGAGAGAGAGAGTGCGCAGGAGCGAGCACAGGCAGACAGAGAGGCAGGCAGAGGCAGAGGGAGAAGCAGGCTCACTGCTGAGCAAGGAGCCCGATGTGGGACTCGATCCCAGGACGCTGGGATCATGACCTGAGCCGAAGGCAGCCGCTTAACCAACTGAGCCACCCAGGGGTCCCCATAATATTCTTTTATACTTGTTTTTTTCTGTGGTGTTGGTTGTTACTACTCTTCTCTCATTTGGGGTTTATTTATTTGAATCCTTTTTTTCTTGATTAGTTTGGCTAGAGGTTTATTAATTTTGATTTGTTTTCAAAGAACAGATACTGGTTTCATAGACCTGTTCTATTTTTTAGTTTCTGTATCATTTATTTCAGCTCTAATTGCTATTATTTCCTCCCTTTTGCTAGTTTTAGGTTTTGTTTTTCTTCTAGCTCCTTTAGGTATATGGTTAGGTTGTTTATTTAAGAATATCCTTCTTGAGGTCAGCTTGTATTGCTATATACTTCCCTCTTGGAACCACTTTTGCTACATCCCAAAGGTTTTGAACTGTTGTTTCCATTTTCATTTGTTTTTATGCACTTTAAAATTTCCTCTTTTATTTCTTGGTTGATCCATTCTTTATGTAGTAGCATGTAATTTAACCTCCATGCTTTTGTGGTCTTTCTGTTTTTTGTTTTGTTTTTTTTTTTTTTCTTGTGGTTGACTTCTAGTTTCATAGTATTGTGGTTGGAAAAGGTGTATGGTATGACTTTGATCTTTCTGAATTTGTTGAGGCTTGTTTTGTGGCCTAATATGTGATATATTCTGGAGAATGTTTCGTGTGCACTTGAAAAGAATGTGTATTCTGTTTTAGGATGGAATGTTCTGTGTGCATCTGTTATGTTCATCTTGTCCAGTATGTCGCTCAAAGCCAATGTTTACCTTGTTCATTCTTCTGTTTTTATGATCTGTCCATTGATATAAGTGGGGTGTCGAAGTCCCCTACTATTATTGTTTTATTAGCAATGAGTTCCTTTATGTTTGTTTTTAACTTTTGTATGTATTTGGGTGCTCCTATGTTGGATGCATAAATATTTACAATTGTTGTATCTTCTTGTTGGAGTGTCCTCTTTATTATTATATAGCATTCCTCTCTGTTTCTTATTGCAGTCTTTGTTTTAAAGTCTGTCTTGTTCAAGGTAAGTACTGTTGTTCCAGCTTTCTTTTGACATCCATTAGCAGGATAAATGTTTCTCCATCCCCTCATTTTCAATCTGCAGGTGTCTTTAGATCTGGAATGAGTCTTTTGTAGGCAGTATATATAGCTGGGTCTTGTGAGGTTTTTGTTTGTTTGTGTTTTGTTTTGTTTTTTTTTGTTTTGTTTTTTTAGATTTTTTTTTATTTATTTATTTGACAGACAGAGATCACAAGTAGGCAGAGAGGCAGGCAGAGAGAGAGAGAGAGGAGGAAGCAGGCTCCCCGCTGAGCAGAGAGCCCGACGTGGGGCTCGATCCCAGGACCCTGGAATCATGACCCGAGCCGAAGGCAGAGGCTTCAACCCACTGAGCCACCCAGGCGCCCCTGTGTTTTGTTTTTATCCATTCTGTCACCCCTTGTCTTTTGATTGGAGCATTTAGTCCTTTTACATTCAAAGTAACTATTGATATATATTCATTGCCATTTTACTGTTCTGTCATTTCTGAAGATTTTCTCTGATCCTTTGTCTTTTTTTCTTTTGTGGTTTGCTGGTTTCTTTAGTGATACATTTGTATTTCTTTCTATGCTTGGCATATTTATTAGTTGTTTTTTACATAGGGTTACCATTAGGTTTGCATGTAATATCTTCTGCCTACAGCAGTCTATATTGTCAATGATCATTTAAGTTTGGACCTATTCTTTACTCTCCTGTACATTTTAGATATGGTGTCATATTTTACATCCTTTCATTTTATGAGTTCCTTGACTGCATTTTTTTTTTAAGATTTTATTTATTTATTTGTCAGAGAGAGAGGGAGAGAGAGCGAATGAGCACAGGCAGACAGAGAGGCAGGCAGAGGGAGAAGCAGACTCCCTGCTGAGCAAGGAGCCCGATGTGGGACTCGATCCCAGGACGCTGGGATCATGACCTGAGCCGAAGGCGGCCGCTTAACCAACTGAGCCACCCAGGTGTCCCCCTTCACTGCATTTTTACAGAAATACTCATATTTACTGCTTTTGTGTTTCCTACCTTTAAACTGTCACTCTTGGTCTTCTTTCTACTTAAAGATTCCTCTTTAATATTTCTTGCAGGGCTGGCTTAGTGGTCATGAATTCCTTTAGCTTTTGTTTGGGAAGCTTTTTATCTCTTCTTTTGTTATAAATGATAACCTTGCCAGATAGAGTATTCCTTTTTTTTTTTTTTTAAGATTTTATTTATTTATTTGACAGAGAGAGAGGGAGAGAGAGAGACCACGAGAAAGGGAATACAAGCAGGGGGAGTGGGAGAGGGAGAAGCAGGCTTCCCATTGAGCAGGGAGCCCAACGCAGGGCTTGGTCTCAGGACACTGAGATCATGACCTGAGCCAAAGGCAGATGCTTAACAGCTGAGCCATCCAGGCACCCTTAGAGTATTCTTGGTTGCAGATTTTTCCCATTTAGCACTTTGAATATATCATGTCACTCCATTCTGGCCTGCAAAGTTTCTGCTGAAATATCCCCTGATTTCCCTTGTCTGTAACTGTCTTCTTTGACTCATTGCTTTTAATATTTTTTTATCACTATGTTTTGCCATTTTAATTACAATACATCTTGGTGTGGATCTGCTTTTGTTGATTTTGATGGGAGTTCTCCATGCCTCCTGGATGTGGATGTCTGTTTCCTTCCCCAGATTAGGGAAGTTTTCAGCTATTATTTCTTCAAATAAGTTTGTGCCCCCTTTTCTCTCTCTTCCTCTTGTGAGATTCATATAATACAAATCTTCTTACATTTGATGGAGTCACTGAATTCCCTAAGTCTGTTCTCATTTTGCATAATTCTTTTTTCTCTCCTTTATTCAGCTTGATTACTTTTCATTATTTTGTCTTCTAGGTCATTAATTCATTCTGCTTCTTCCAGCCTGCTGTTCATTCCATCAAGTATGTTTCTCATTTTGTTTATTGAACCCTTTTGTCTGCTCCGTTATTTGTTATTTCTGTTAAGGGTCTCAGTCATGTCCTCTATTGTTTTCTCAAGTCCAGTGAGTAACCTTATACTGCTTTAAATACTCCCTCAAGCATGTTACTCATATTTGTTTCACTCATGTCTCCATCTGTGGTCTTGTCCTGTTCTTTCATTTGGGATACATTCCTCTGTCTTATTACTTTGTCTACATCTGTGTGCCTATTTCAGTGTGTTAGGCAAGTCAGCCATGTCTCCTCCTCTTGAGGGTAATGGCTTACGAAGAAGAGGTCCTATAGTGCCCTGCAGTGCAATGTCCTCTCTTCCCCAGGGTCTGGCACCTCAGGGAGTATCTCCTGTGTATGTTGTATGGGCTGTGCTGTTGTGTCCTGGCTGCTTTATTTTTCAAGCCAGTCAACTTCAGAGGTGTTCTTGTCGGCTATGAGCAGTGTTTGGTCCCTGGCCTGAACATGGAGTGTTTTAACTAGATGTGCTCTTGTCTGCTTGTGAAAGGATACTTGCCACCACTGTGACTGGAAGAGGCCCTGCAGAACTCCCAAGTTGGGAGATGTAGTGTGGGCAGGGGATTGGGCCAGTCTTCTGGGGGAGGGAACCCACTGTAGTGGGACTGAGACAGGAGTAACTAGGAAGTGCATTTTTTCTGGTGCATGGTCGAGAGTGGGGCTTGGTGTAAGCAATTTAGGTAGTGACGGTCAAGATCCACTGGTTCCTGCAGGTGGCCCTATGCTTATGTGAGGGGCAGGGAAGGCAAATGGCGCTGGAGAGTTCCTTTGTTCCTAGAGTGGTCTCTCTGTGAATGATGCCTTCTTGGGATGTGTTCTGAGATCAGCACACACCCGCCCCACTGTGTGCCTGGACACTGTTCAGATCCCTGTTTCCACACTGTCTGAGGGTAGTCTGCCTGCCTTTTCTGTGAGAGCAGCTCAGCACCCTCTGGGCTCTATTCCAGCCAAGCCCACTGACTTTTAAAACAATGGGCTTTAACCCCTGCTGGTTGCAAGAACTCATGAAATTTCGCTCCTCTCACTTTCCAAACCGGTTGCTATGGGAATTTGTTTTTCTCCTGCCCTCTCACTTGTGTTGGTCTGTCTCATCCCTCTGTGCGACCACGGCTCCTTTCCTACCACTGCAGCCACTGTCCATTTCTCTCCCGAGTCCCGTCTCTGTGCTTCCTACCTCTTCATGTGGCCTCTTCTCTACCTTTAATTGTGGTATTTGTTCTGCCAGTCTTCAGATAGATTTCTGGGGTATTTAGGATGATTTCATAGCTAGTTATATTTATGGGATTAGGTGAGCCTAGAGTCTTCCTGCTCCACTGCCATCTTCCCATCTTGAGTTCTACCAAGCATTTTTTAAAAAGTTAGTACCTGTCCTTTTTAAACTATTCCATAAAGCTGAAGAGAAATGAAGGCATTCAAACTCTTTCTGTGAGTCCTCCATTACCCTGACACCAAACCAGAAAAAGACACTACAAAAACAAACAAATTACAAACCAGTACCTTTGATGCACGTATGCTCATCACAATCAAGTAGGATTCATTCCAGGGAGATGAGAATGGTTCCATAGCTATGCTCCATTAACAAAAGAAATGATAATCGTATCAGTAGATGAAGAAAAATAATTTGACAAAATTCAGCATCCATTTATGATAAAAACTCTAAACAAAGTGGGTATAGAAGAAATGTACCTCAACCAATTGAAGGCCACATATGACACACCCACAGGTAATGTCATACTCAGTGGTGAAGAGATGAAAGCTTTTTGTCTAAGATCAAGGACAAGACAAGGATGTCCACTCTCATCACTTCTATTTAACATAGTGTTAGAAGTCATAGTCACAGCAATTACACAAGAAAAAGGAATAAAAGACACCCAAATTAGAAAGGAAAAAGTAGAACAATCACTATATGCAGATGACCTGATGCCATATATAGAAAACTATAAAGACTCCACCAAAAAAAAACTATTTTAACAATGCAAGCACACCTCGTCTTCTTGTGTGCTTTACTGCATTTCACAGATGTTATATTTCTTTGCAGACTGAAGGACTGTGGCAATCCTGTGTCAAGGAAGCCTTTTGGTGCCATGTTCCTAATGATATTTGCTCACTTTGTGTCTCTCTCACATTTTGGTAATTTTTGCAATATTTCAAAGTTGCTCATTATTATTGTATTTGAATTAGTGCATTCTCACAATAAAACTTGAATGGATGAGGAGTTACTTTCTATGGGTAAGCAAAGAAAAGAAAGGGGTTTCTTACGGTAGAACCTACACCTGGTGAAGATGCCATGAAGACTGTTGAATTGACAACAAAGGACTTAGAATTTTATTTTTTATTTTTTAAAGATTTTATTTATTTATTTGACAGACAGATCACAAGTAGGCAGAGAGGCAGGCAGAGAGAGGGAGGGAAGCAGGCTCCCCACCGAGCAGAGAGCCCGATGTGGGACTCGATCCCAGGATCCTGGGATCATGACCTGAGCCGAAGGCAGAGGCTTAACCCACTGAGCCACCCAAGTGCCCCAGGACTTAGAAGTTTTTATAAACTTAGTTGATAAGGCAGTGGCAGCATTTGAGAGGATTGATTCCAATTTTGAAAGAAGTTTAGTGGTATCAAACAGCACTGCATGCTACAGAGAAATTTTTCCTGAAAGGATGAGTCACTGTGGCAAACTTCATTGTCTTATTTTAAGAAAATGCCACAACCACCCCAATTTTCAGCACCATCACGCTGATCAGGCAGCAGCCATCAACATCAAGGCAAGACCAGAAGAATAATTTTGATGCACTGAAAGTTCAGATAATGGTTAGCATTTTTTAGAAATAAGGTATTTTATTTGAGAGAGTGAGTCAGTGGCAGGGGGGTTGGCACAGAGGGTGAGAGAGAATCTTAAGGCAGGCTCCACACCCAGTGCAAAGCCCAGCTCAGGGCTCGATCTCACGACCCTGAGATCATGACCAGAGCTGAAATCAAGAGATACTTAACCGACTGAGCCACTCACACACCCCAGAAATAAAGTATTTTTAAGTTAAGGTATATACACTGCTTTTAAAAAAATACATGAAAAATATATTGCTATTGCATACTGAACAGACTGTAGTGTAAACAACTTTTATGTGCACTGGGAAACCAAAAAATTCTTTTGACTCACTTTATTGCAATACTCATTTATTGCAGTAGTCTGAAATAGCCCAGAGTACCTCCAAGTTATGCCTGTAAGTGAGTTCAGTAGAGTTACAGGATACAAAATTGACATAAACGATTCTGTCATATTTCTGTACATTAATAATGAATTATCAGAATTTGAGAAAATGATCCCATTTACAGTTGCATCAAGAAGAATGAAATACCTAGGAAAAAATTTAACCAAGAAAGGGAAAGATGTGTACTCAGAAAACTATGACATTGATAAAAGAAATTGACAATTCGAAAAATAGAAAGATATACCTTGTTTATGGATTGGAAGAATAAATATTGTTAAAATGTCCATACTACCCAAAGCAGTCTACAGATTCGATGTAATCCTCATCAAAATACCAACAGCATTTTTCACAAAACTGGGACAAAGAGCCCTAAAATTTGTGCAAAACCACAAAAGAACCTAGATAGCCAAAAGATCCCAGAGAAGAATGAACAAAGGTGGAGGTATCATGCTTTCTGATTTCAAACTATATTATGAAGCCATAGTAATCAGGGGTGCCCACGTGGCTCAATCAGTTAAGTGTCTGCCTTTGGCTCAGGTCGTGATCTCAGGGTCCTGGGATGGAGCCCCACGTGGGACTCCCTGCTTTGTGTGGAGCCTGCTTCTCCCTCTGACCCACCTCCCTGCTTGTGCTCTCTCTTTCTCTCTCTCTCTGCCTCAAATAAATAAATAAAATCTTAAAACAGCTATAGTAATAAAAAAAAAAAGTATGGTACTGGCATGAAAATAGAGACAGATCAATGGAATAGACAGGAAAGCCCAGAAATAAACCCATGCATATGTGGTCAATTCTATGACAAAGGAAGCAAGAATACACAGTGGGGGGGAAAAATCACTTCAATAACCGGTGTTGGGAAAACTGGACAGCTCCATGCAAAATAATTAAACTGGACCATTATCTTACTCATATAGAAAAATACATTCAAAATGGACCAAAGACTTGAAACCAAAAGCAGCTAGAAGAAAACAGACCATAAGCTGTTTGATATTGATCTTAACAGTATTTTTTAGACCTCCCTTCTTAGGCAAGGGCAACAAAAACCAAAATAAACAAGGGGGATTACATCAAACTAAAGAGCTTTTGTACAGTAAAGGAAACCATCAAGAAAAGGAAAAGCAGCATTTTGGGAGAAGATATTTGTAAATCATATATCCGATAAGGGGTTAATATCTAAAATATATAAAGAACTTACACAAGTTAATATAAAAAACACAACTTGATTAAATGGGCAGAGGACTTGAACAGACATTTATCCAAATAAGACATCCAGATGGCTAACAGACATACGAAAAGATGCTCAACATCACTCATCACCAGCAAACCACAAATCAAAGCCACAGGGAGATATCACCTCACACCTGTCAGAATGGCTAGAATAAAAAAGACAAGAAATAAGTGTTGGTGAGGATATGGAGAAAAGGGAACCTTTGTGCACTGCTTGTGGGAAAAATTGGTACAGCTACTATAGGAAACAGTATGGAGGTTCCTCAAAAAATTAAGAATTAGAACTGCCGTATGACCCAGCAATTCCATTTCTGGGTATTTCTCTAAAGAAAAAAGAAAACACCAATTTGAAGGGATACATGAACTCCTGTGGTCATTGCCGTATTATTCACGATAGACAAGATATGGAAGCAACCTAAGTATCCGTCAGTAGACGAATGGATAAAGGAGTTGAGACGCACACACGCACACACAAATATTACTCAGTCATAAAAAAAAGAGTGAAAGTTTGCAATTTGCAGCGACGTAGATGAACCTAGAGGATATTATGTTAAGTGAAATAAGTCAGAGACAAATACCATATTATTTTACCTACCTGTAAAGTCTGAAAACAAATGAACAAAAATGAAAAGGACAAATGAACAAAACAAAACAGAAACAGACTCATAGAAAAAGGAAACAGGCTGTTGTTTACCAGAGAAGGGAGGGGCTGGGGGATGAGTGAAGTATGGGAAGGGATTAGTAAGTACAGACTTCCCATTTTAAATAAATAAATCATAGGGATGTTAAGTACAGTATAGGGAATATAGTCAGTAACATTTTAAGAATTGTGGCAAGTGGCAACCATTCTTATCGTAGGGGCCATTTGATAACACATATGAATATCGAATCAGTATGATCTGAAACCAGTAGGATATTGTGTGTCAGTTTAAAGAAAAAAACATAAAAGGGTCAGTTCATCAAGATGACACAACAGTTCTCAATATGTATGCACCTAACAACAGAGCTTTAACAATGGAACTTCAACAACAGCGCTCCTCTCTTTTGAAAGGAGACATAGACAAGCCTACAATTAGAGTTGGAGACTTGAACCCTCCTCTCAGCAATAAACAAGTCTGTAAGTCAAAGAAGAAATCTCAAGGAAAATTGGAAACATTTTGAAATGAACAAGAATGAAATGCAACACATTAAAATTTGTGGAATGCAGCTGATGCAGTAGAGGAAATCTTACAGCACTACATGGTTAGAGGAGAAAAGAAGTCTCAATTCAATCATCCAAGCGTCCATCTTAAGAAATTTTTTTAAAAACTAGGAAAAAATCAATCCAAAGCAAGCAGAATGAAAGGACTAAAAAGTAGAAATTCAAAAGAGAAAAAACAACAGACAAAAACCAATGAAATAAAAAACTGGTTCTTTGAAGAAAATCTCTATTTATGATTAATCTCTGAGTACCTCTATCAGGAATAAAAGAGATATCACCAGAGACCCTGCATAAAAGAATAATAATCAAGGAATCATAGTCATGGAATACTATGAACAAACCTACACATATGAATTTAACAACTTAGATGAAATGGGCTAATTCCACAAAAGCCACAACCTGCTAAAACTCATGCACGATGGAATAGTTAACCTGAATGCTCCTGTACCAATTAAAAAGATGGAATTTGTAGTGAGAAAATCTCCCCCAAATTATTGTCCAGGTCTAAATGGTTTCACTGGTGATCTAGCCATTGCGTCCCTAGTACTTATGTCCACATGGGAACCTTCACAGGTGTTTCTAACAACTTGACGTGTAATAGCTCAGAACCTGCATCAGCCCACGTATCCATCAGCAGGTACAGATAATCATATTGTGGTGTATCCATACGGCATAACAATATTCTGCAAATGAAAGACTAGAAAATGGAGACTATGGGGATGGAAAGCAGATCGGTTGTCTGGGAATGAGAGTGTGGCAGGAAAGGGATGGAGGGAGAGATCACAAACATTCACTAACAACCATTCACGAACCATGTTGACTGTGGTGATGGTTTTGCTTGCATATAAAACACACACACACAAAATCCTAACTGAACAGAAATTGTAGAGCTAGAAGACACAGTGATCAAAACCAAGACCCACTGGATGGTTTATACACCACTGAAGAGAGAATTACCAAATTAAAAGCTAACTCAAAAAGTATTTATTTGTTTATTTATTAAAAGATTTTATTTAGTTAGTTAGTTAGTTGTCAGAGAGAGACAGAGCGCACAAGCAGGCAGAGTGACAGGCAGAGGCAGAGAGAGAAGCAGGCTCCCCGCAGAGCAAGGAGCCCGATGCAGGACTCGATCCCAGGAGTCTGGGATCATGACCCAAGTCAAAGGCAGCGGCTCAACCCACTGAGCCACAGGTGTCCCTGAAAAAGTATTTAAAGTAGGGGCGCCTGGGTGGCTCAGTCGTTAAGCATCTGCCTTTGGCTCATGTCATGATCCCAGGGTCCTGGGATCGAGCCCCATGTCAGACTCCTTTCTCAGTGGGAAGCCTGCTTCTTCCTCTCCCACTCCCTCTGCTTGTGTTTTCCTTTCTCGCTGTGTCTCTGTGTCAAATAAATAAAATATTTTAAAAATATACATTTAAAGTGAAAGGAGCTACAAGATACAGGGATTACAGTGAGATAGTCCAACATATGATATAATTCATGCCCCAGAAAGGAAGAGAATGAGACAGAATCAATTTTGAGGAAATAATGTGGAGAGTTGCAAGGCATTAACCACCAATTCGTGAAGTCCTCCAAATTAAGAGAAACAACTATACTTAACGTATGTTATGGTGAAAGTTAGGAAAACCAGAGGCAAACAGAACTGAAAGAATGCTTGAGGAAAAAGTAGGCGCCTCTAAGGGCAACAGTGATTTGGATGGCCCCGTCTCAGCAGACACAGGGATTGCCAGGAGACCGAGAAATGTTGCTACCCTCCTGTGACAAAGGAAATAAGTGCCAGCTTTGACCCCCTACCTGGTAGCAGGATCCTACCTACAGGAAGACAGAATAGAGACTGAAGTTGTTCATTACCTTTACATCTCACCGGAAGAAATACTGGAGGGGATATTTTTAGGCAAAAGAACGGTGACCCCTGTTGGAAAGTCAGAAATGCAGGAGGGGATAAAAGTAATGGCATTATAGATACACGGGCAGATCTAAGTGAATGCTGACTGCAGAAGAGCATAGTGTCTTCCGAGAGTTGAAATATATCTGTTGTATTAAAACACATGAAAATACGGGCGTATTTACTAGAGGAGAGAATTGTCCTCACAGGGCTCCTGGGTTCTTGCATTGTCTGGGAAGAGCTAAGATCGAGAATGTGTATTGTCTCTAGAATGCCCCTGTGGGAATTATAAAATAGTAGATCACTCATATATTCGTGGTGGGGTATAGTAGGGAAGAATTCTTTTTTTTTTTTTTAATTTTTTTTAAGATTTTATTTATTTATTAGAGAGAGAGGGAGAGCGAGCACAGGCAGACAGAGAGGCAGGCAGAGGCAGAGGGAGAAGCAGGCTCCCTGCCGAGCAAGGAGCCCGATGCGGGACTCGATCCCAGGACGCTGGGATCATGACCTGAGCCGAAGGCAGCCGCTTAACCAACTGAGCCACCCAGGCTTCAAAGACAAGGAAGGAGAGAAAAAGTAACATTGACCAGGCACAGCACATAAATCATTAGTAAGGTGGCAGTTTTTACCCAATAGTTAAATATAGTTAAATATAAATGGACTAAATATCAAAGATTGCCCAATATGAAAAAGGAGAACAAACCAATAACAAACTAAGATCCAAGAATACAAAAAGTTAGGGACGCCTGGGTGGCTCAGTTGGTTAAGCGGCTGCCTTCGGCTCAGGTCATGATCCCAGCGTCCTGGGATCGAGTCCCACATCGGGCTCCTTGCTCAGCGGGGGGCCTGCTTCTCCCTCTGCCTCTGCCTCTGCCTGCCATTCTGTCTGCCTGTGCTCGCTCTCTCTCTAACAAATAAATAAAATCTTTAAAAAAAAAAAGAATACAAAAAGTTAAACGTAAAGAAACTGGAAAAACACGTCACACGAATTCTAGAGAAAGCTAGTGGAGATCTTTTTGTAACACACAAAATAGACTTTAAGGCAAAGTCATAATGGAGAAAAGTTCAGCTCTCCAGGAAGACAGAATAATTCCATGTTTGCATGTCTCTAATAACACAGCCTTAACATATATAAAGCAAAAACTAATGGAAGTAAATGAAGAAATAGAACTGGAATTGTTATGTGAGTTTTACAGCCTTTAGAACAGGACGACAAAAATCAATAAGGATATAATGGGTTTTAACAATAGAATTAGCATTATTGGTCTATATGTAGAACAACCAGTGGCTGGAGAGTACACATTTGTTTTTAAGTCCACATAGAGTATTTTTAAATTAACTATATGCAGGACACGAAGCAAATATCAGTAAATTCCAAAGGATCAAAATCTTTCATCGCATGTTTTCCAACTACATTTGGATGTAAGCTGGAATTCAAAAACAAGAGATCCCTAAAAGGTCTCTTTATATTTTCCAGTTAAGAAGTTTGTGTGTGTGTGTATAAAGGAAATACACTTATAAATATCCCATGAGGCAAAGAATAAATTACAGTGGAAATTAAGAAAATACTCTGAATGGTAAGGACTTGAAAATCACGCAAATGAAAATATTACATATCACAACGTGGGCATGTGGCTAAAGCTGTAATTTTGCAGAAATGCATATATTAGAAAGGAGAAAAGGCTAAAAATCAGTGTCTGATACAAAATGAAAAAAGAAAGAGGAAATATAACAGATAAGAGCACAGATTAATAATATCTAAAACAAACATACAAAAGAGTATTAATAAAGCTTGGAACTGGCTCTTTCAAATGTCTAATAAAATTGGTTGCCCCTGATGAGACTGACTATGGAAAAGGCTCAGGAATGAGAAGGACGTCACTGCAGTCTAACGCTGAGAAGAAGAGGAGAATATACTATGTGTAATGCAAGCCAATACATTTCAAAACATGGATGATGTCCTGGAGAAATATAACTTACCAAACTTACATAAGAAGATACAGAAAATCTGAAAAGTGCTATAAATATTTAAAAAAAACCCTAAATCAGTAATTAAAAACCCTCTCACACTTGTCCTTTGTGGTGGCAAGACTGCTGGAAGAGCTCAGGGTGTTGTCTTCCAGGGTCAAATACAGGTTAGAAAAGAGAATTCTTTCTGCTCAGAAAGATTCTGAAGTTCTGGACCAGAGCCCGAGTCCGCTGTGCAGAACCAGAACTGTCTCTAGAACAGTTGTGTGGACAGGCGGCCAGATGCACAGCTCCATGCGCATCACTGCGGTCGGAAACAGGGACAGCTGTTCTGCCACACGAGGGAGGGCTGGATGCCACACTGTCCCAGCCCATAGGTGCTCATCAGAATGAAACCGATGGATTCGGCCCAGTGTTGGAAAATAGATGATAGTTGTTGAAAAAAAAAAAGGAAGGGACGGATGGGATTCATGTAAGGAGTAGAGAACTCAGCTCAGATTCACACCACAGAGAGAGAAACAGGCCCCTCCAAGGATAACTGGGCGGTACCAGCCTTTGCGCCCCCAGAAAGGCACTTAGACATCTATCCATTGATGGAAACAGCCTTGGGAGGACTCAGGTGTCCAGTTAAGAACCTGTGGCAATGGGGCACAGTGGGTTAAGCCTCTACCTTCAGCTCAGGTCATGATCCCAGGGTCCTGGGATCCAGCCCTGCATGGGGCTCTCTGCTCAGCGGGGAGCCTGATTCCCTCCTCCCCCCCCCCACCTGCCTCTCTGCCTACTTGTGGTCTCTCTGTCCATCAAATAAACAAATAAAATCTTAAGAAAAAAAAAAAAAGGAACCTGTGGCAACATAGTGGAGCAAAAGTGCTACTGCCTTGAAAGGATGGCTGGGGAGACAGGCTTACTGAGGCACCAGAAAGTGGCTAGGATCAAAGAAGGCGGTGAGGCTCTCTATCAGTTCCATGGTGGGTGCCATTGAGGTCCCCAGTGGCATGCCCTGGGGAGGACATTGGAGGAGTTCTGTGGTCCTGCGGCGCCTGGGCTCCCCACAGCTTTGACAGCAGAGGACCCATGTGCTAGTTGGCAGACCCCAGTGGCCTGTTTCACAAAAGACAGAGTGTTTGCCATGGGCGTAACCAGTGGCCATTGCTACCATAGACCCCCTAGGGAAGGCGATGCTGCTGCACCCTCTTTCCAGAAGGATCTGCTCTCTTATGCCATCCTCGAATCAGGACTGCCTGCTGCCTCCCAGCCCCGTGCAGATCCCAGGCCCCTGGCTGCTCTGTGCACCCATGCTCCGGATCTCAGCTCTATGGCAACTCCACACGCATGCACCTGGGGCCCTGGAGCCATCATTCCTCGGTGCCTGCACTCCAGATCCCTGTTCAATATCTGTGCCCTAGGCACCCACGCTTCAGACACCAGTGCTGCCACTACTGTGAGGGTGCCCACCAGCTGGACCCAGTGCCAGGAGGGATCACCTCAGCTGCAACATCCTTAGGGGAGAAAAAATTCAGAAGGTACCCAGCAGCCTTCACCACTGAAGACCCCAACAGCCCCCACAGCTACTGCAGTCACCTGCAGTCGCAGGTCCCTGCCATCTGTGCTGATGCAGTCTGCACAGAGAATGCCCAGCTGGGCCTGTCCTGCAGCTGGAACCACCACAGCTGGCGTTCTGCACCCGCTCACAGGTGGTCTACCGCCACCAAAACCCATCTGTAAAGGCTGCAAGAGATGACTGCTTCATCAAATGCAAAGTTAGCAACAGGAGGCTACAAGAAACAGGCAAGGAAACAGGACACCACCAGGGGACACAGTACTTCTCCTGTACCTGACCCCAAAGGTTGAAGATGTATGAACTGTCAAAGGATTCACACTTACTGTCTTATTAAGGCGGTCTGGTGAGCTACAAGAAAACTGGAAAGAAAAGAAAACCTCGACTAGAATGGAGTTCAGAGGCTGGCAGGGGGAGCTCTCACACCAAGAACTGGTTTTCAGTTGCAGATCCAATGGAAAGAGAAGGACCTCACAAGTGGATACTACTTTACTACTCCAGCAGGTGGGAGGAAGTTTTCTTTCATCCCGGCAACAGCCTGGTCTGTGAGAAGCAGTCTCAGCTCAGCCAGTGAGAAGCCACTAGACTTCCAGCTACCAGTTCACTCCAGTGGGTTTTTAGTTTACAACAGTCCCTCCGTACACACCTTTTCCTCTCTAAAAGAGCCTCCTCTCATTCTGTTCTCCAAACTTGCCTATGCTTTTGCCATAGCTTGCTTGTGCCAGATTGCAGTTCTTATTCTCAAATAAACTCATTTTCCTGGTAAAATAACCGACCGTTTTATTTTTAAGATTAATAGAATACATGTAGACAGCTCAACAAAATCAGGAGAAAAGAATGTAAGGAAAATGAGAAGTTCAGTGGAGAAACAAATCATGAAAAGAACCAAACAAATATTGGAGCTGAAGAATACAATGAATGAAATGAAAAAAAAAAAAAAAACACCAAAAACAGTAGACAGCATGAATATCAGATTTGATCAAACAGAAGAAAGAATTTGTGAGCATTAGGACAGGTCATTTGAAATTACATAGTCCTAGGAGAAAAAAGAACAATGATGAAAAAAGTGAAGAAAGCCTGTGTGAATTATTGGGCACCATCAAGCAACTCATATTTGCATTCTGGGAGTCCCAGAAGAAGAGAGAAAGAAAGGGCAGAAAGCTTATTTAAGAAATTCCCAAATCTAGGAAGAGATGTTTACCTCCAGGCACATGAATCTTATAGGACCCCAGATTCAACCCAAAGACGATTTCACCAAGACACATTAAACCAGCAAAAATCAAGACAGAGATAATTTTGAAAGCAGCAAGACGTAGGGGGAAAAACCCCCTTCATTTCAAACAAGTGAATACCCACAAGGCCTTCAGCAGATTTCACAGCAGAAACCTTGCAGGCCAGGAGAGAGTGGGATGACAGAGTTCAGTGCTGATAGTAAAAAACTGACAACTAAGAATATTGGCGAAGCGGTCTTTCAAGAGTGAAGGAGAAATAAAGACTTTCTCAAACAAAAGCTGAGAGAGTTCAGCACCAGTACACCTGCCTTACAAGAAATGCTAAAGAGAGTTCTTTAAGCTGAAGTAAAAGAATGCTAATTAGTAACATGAAAACACATGAAAGTATAAAACGTACTGGTAAAAGTACATGGTCATTCAGAATATGATTGTGTGTAAATCACTTAAATTTAGTATAAATGTTAAAAGACAGAAGTACTGAAAATAACTATAGTCACAATTATTTTAATGGATACAAAATATAAAAAAGATATACATTGTGTTATCAAAACATAAAATGGGAGTATAAGTATAGAGTTTCAGTACACAATTGAAGTTATCAGCTTAAAATGGACTGTTATAACCACATTTTTTAATGTAAGGTTCATAGTTATCACAAATAGCTCTAATATACAAGGTAAAGAGAAAGGAAACAAAGCATGCCACTACAAAAAGTCATCAAATCACAAAGGAAGACAGAAGAGAGGAATAAAGGAATAAAGGAACTATAAAACAGCCAGAAAACAACAAGATGGCAATAGTAAGTCCTTACTTATCAATAATTACTTTATATATAAATGGATTAAGCTCACAAATCAAAATATTATAGACAGTATAGACTTAAATACCTCACTTTCAACAATAGATCAAACAGAAAGTCAATAAAGAAATATTGACCAGAATGACATGTTAGAATAAATGGACTTAAAAGGTATGTACACAGAATACCTCCTTCCTCCCTCACACAGTAGCCGAATACACATTCTTCTTAACAGACATGGAAAATTCTCCAGGATATATCATTTGTTAGATCATGTAACTGGTCTTAACAAATTTAAAAGGATTGAAATCACATGATTATCTTTTTTGACTATATGGTATGAAACTTTAGAAATCAGTGACAGGAGGGAAGCAGGAAAATGAACAAATACATGGAAACAACAACATACTTCTGAATAACCAGCAGGTCAAAGAAAAAACAAAAGGGAAATAATAAAATATCTTGAGACGAATGAAAATTCCAAAACTTAAGGGATGCGGCAAAAGCAGTTTTAAGAGGAAAATTTATAGCAATAAAAGTCTACATTAAGAAACAACCTAACTTCACACTTCCAAGAACCAGAAAAAGTAAAGCAAACTAAGCCCAAAGTTTGCAGAAGGAAGGAAACATAAAAGATAAGTGCGGAAATAAATGGGCCAGAAAAGGAATACAACGTATAAATGAAGAGCAAGCTTTTTTGAAAAGGTTAAAAAAAAAAAAAAAGACACACTTTTAGCTAGACTAAGAAAAAAAGGACTCAGAACTGAAAGAGGAGACGTCACAACTGATTCCATGGTAATACAAAGAATCATGAGGAACTACCATGAACAGTTAGGCTAACAACATATTGGATAACCTAGGAAGAATGGATAAATTTCTAGACTGACACAGCCTGTAAAGACTGAATCATGAAGAAATAGAAAATCTGAATGGCTGTATAACTGTAAGGAGATTAAATCAGTAATCACAGATTTCCCAACAAATAACAGTCCAGACCATTGGTGACTTCTCCCATTTTTTTTTTTTTAAGATTTTATTTATTTCGAGAGAAGGGAGAATATGAGTTGGAGGGGAGAGGGAGAAAGGGAATCTGCAGCAGACTCCATGCTGAGTGCAGAGAGCCCAATGCAGGGCTTGATTCACCACCCTGAGAGCACAACCTAATCTGAAATCAAGAGTCAGACTCCGGGGGCGCCTGGGTGGCTCAGTCAGCTAAGCATCTGCTTTCAGCTCAGGTCTTGATCCCAGGGTCCTAGGATTGAGCCCCGCATCAGGCTCCCTGCTCAGCGGGGAGTCTGCTTGTCCCCTCTACCACTCATGCTCTCCCACTTTCTCAAATAAAATCTTTAAAAAAATGAGACTGCATGTCTGGTCAGCTAATCTATGACAGGGGCGCCAAGTATACACAATGGGGAAGGGATAGTCTTTTCACTAAATGGTTCTGGGCAACCTGGATGTCTGCATGCAGAAGAATGAAATTGGACCCTCATCTTCCACCCCTTACAGAAATCAACTCAAAATGGATTAAAGACCTGATATCATAAAACTCATAGAAGAAAACAGGAAAAAACTCATTGACAATGACTAGGACACTAAAAACACAAGCAACAAAAGCAAAAATTGTAACTGGGAGTACATCAAACTAAAAAGCTTTTTGCCCAGCCAAAGAAATAAAGTGAGAAGGCATTCTACAGAATGAGAAAATATTTGCAAACCATGTATCTAGTAAGGGGCTAATATCTAAAATATGTAAGGAACTCACACAACTCAAAAGCAAAAACGAAAGATGCCCCAAATAATCCAGTTTAAAATAGGTAAGGAATCTGAATAGCTATATTTCCAAGGAAGTCATACAAATTGCCAACAGATATATGGAAAGGAGCTTAACGTCACTAATCATCAGGGAACTGAAAATCAAAACCCCAATGAGATGTTGCCTCACTCCTGTCAGGATGGCTATTTTCAAAAAGACAATAGATGACAATTGTTGGCAAGGACGTGGGGGGAAAGGGAGACCTTGTATACTGCTGGTGGGAATACACACTGGTAAAGCCATTATAGAAAACTGTGTGGAGGTTACTCAAAAAATTAAAATTAGAACTGCCATATGATCCTGCAATCCCACTTCTGGATATAGAGCTGAAGAAATGAAGTCACTATTTTGAAGAGATATCTGTACCCCTGTGTTCCTTGCAACATTATTCCCAATAGCCAAGATCTGGAAACAAGCTACGTGTTAACACTTGAATGAATAAAGAAAATATGGCAAACATATAGAGCAGAATACTATTCAGCCATAAAAACAGAGAGATCTTGCCATTTGTGACAACATGAATAAACATGGAAGTCATCAGGCTAAGTGAAATAAGCCAGAGGGAGAAAGACAAATACTTTATGATGTCGGGGGTGGGGGGGAGGCAGTTCATCAAGTCAGAGGAATGGTGGCTGCCAGAGGTGCGAATTAAAAAAGCATGTGATTGGGGCGCCTGGGTGGCTCAGTAGGTTGAGGCCTCTGCTTTCGACTTGGGTGGTGGTCCCAGGGTCCTGGGATCGAGCCCCGATCGAGCCCCGCGTCGGACTCTCTGCTCAGCAGGGAGCCTGCTTCCCTCTCTCTCTGCCTGCCTCTCTGCCTGCTTGTGGTCTCTATCAAATAAATAAAATCTTAAAAAAAAAAAAGCATGTGATCATCTCAATAGATGGAAGAAAGCATTTCATAAGATTCAAAGTCTATTAATGCCTTTGAATAAGAAGAAGATAGGTTAAAAGTGAATTAGTTAAATTTGATTAAGAATTATCTATTTAAAAAGCAACAGCAGGTATCTAATAGTGATGTGTTGAATGCTTTCCTTTTGAGATGGAGAGCAACAGAATATCAATTATCATCACTTATTTTCTGTATCCTCCTGGAGGTTTTAGTGCAATGTTGTGGGGTAAGACATCAGGAAGGAAAGAAGGAGAAGCACAGAGTGAGGGTGAGGAAGAGGAGAAAGGGAAAAAGAAATAAGGAGAGAAAGAAAAGCAGCAGGACTGAAGAAGTGTGCCCCATATGGTAAAAATTTGAATTTCTGCAGATGGGAGCCAGTGTTGTTGTCTTTGCTCCTCCTAGTGAGTTCAATCTGCAGTCAAGGTTAAGAGCCAGTTCGCTGTCCACTCTTTGTAAATATTTTTGGAGGTGTTATGGTAATGGTACAGTAGCTTTATTTTTCATCTGAAGAACATTCATTCATCTCACAACAAGGTTTTCTGCAGTTAATTTTGGCTTGAGTTGGTACCAGTTTAAGATAGGCTCCCATAATAGATGCTCAGAGCTGAATGATTATTCTGATTTCTCAATGTAATTCCGTATTGGTGTTTCATAAAAGGTGATTTTTCTTTTAACATTATTACTTTTTATTAAACATTTGAACAGAAAAGATAATGATCTTTTATGAATAAGCCCTTGCTATAAAACTATTGTTTGGGGCCAAATTATAATTCCTTCCAAAGAATATGTTTACTAAAACATTACCCATTTTGAGGTGGAAATTAATGTGTGGTAATATTTGTGGTCATAATATATATATTTTTACCTCTGTTTAATGGCCCTTAAATAATTATTATTTTAAAAAGCTGTCAGGATTTGAAAGGAAGAAATAAATTATCATTATTTGTTGGCAAAGTAACTATATGGCACAAGTGTGGAAATAAAAACTTACGAATTATTAAAATTAAGGGAGTTTAGTGAGGTAGCTAAATAAGCTATTTTTCTATACCAACAATAATTAGAAAATTTAGAAAAATGCCATCTGTACTAACATGATAATACCAAACATCAAATAGAGATGGATCTAACAAAAAATCATTCCTTTATACTCCAAACCTTTAAACATTGAAACTTAAAAAAAAATAAATGAGAAGATATATACCATGTTCATGGATTGGAAGACTCAATATTATAAGCACATTACTTTTCCTCAAATGGATTTATAGATTCCGTGTGGTCCTAGTTAAAACTGTAACAGTATTTTATGGGCATTGACAAGCTGATTATATCCTAGGAAACACAAAGGCCAGGAAAAAGCAAGAGACTCTCTTAGAGGAAAGGAGTGGTTCTTTCGAGTGTCAGGACTAATTATGTAAACCCACAGCCATGAAACACTGTTGCACTGGAGCAGGAGTACATTGAGCAACAGAGTAAAAGCATCTAGAGCCATGCCCACATCTTGACTGAGAAGAGCTGTCTGACTGCAGAGTCGTGAGGACAGGATGGTCTTTGAAACGAAGAGAGAGTTGGGGGCACCTGGGTGGCTCAGTCGGATAAGGTTGTGAGCTCAGGGTCCCAGGATCCAGCCCCAAGGTGGGCTCTGCGCTCGATGGGAGTCTGCTAGTCTCTCTTCGGCCCCCCTCCCCCCGCTCATGCTCTGTCTCTCTCTTTCTCGCTCAAATAAAATCTTTTTTTTTTTTTTTAAAGATTTTACTTATTTAATTTATTTGATAGAGATCACAAGTAGGCAGAGAGAGAGAGGAGGAAGCAGGCTGTCTGCAGAGCAGAGAGCCCAATGCGGGGCTCGATCCCACGACCCTGGGATCATGACCCGAGCTGAAGGCAGCGGCTTTAACCCACTGAGCCACCCAGGTGCCCCTCAAATAAAATCTTTAAAAACAAAACAGAAAGAATTGGGATAATGGGCTCTCCACATTGGGAGAATAATCCTTGCTTCTAACCTCACGCTGTAAAACTCGTTACTAGTGGATTGTGAATCTCCATGTAAGAGTGACACAGGAGAACATCTTCACAAAAAGCGCTAAAGGAGAGACGGGCTAAAAGTTGGCTAAATTTGATTACATTAAGATTAGTAAGTACTATTCACTAAAAGACTACTAACTGGGCAGACAGGCAAATTGCAGCACGAGAGAAGACATTTACAGTATGTTCTTATCCAGCGCACATGAAGAACTCTGGCCAATCAAAAGGGAAAGGACACTCTACAGAAAAACAGGCAAGGGACGTGGACAGGTGTGGTGTGAAAGCACGTGTCCAGATCAGCCCAAGACGTGCTCAGTTTAATTTGTTCCCAGGGACATGTGGACGAAAGGCAGAGATATCACCATGTGCCTGTCGGGTCGGCTAATGTAACAAACACAAAGATAAATATCGGCAAGGAGCGGAGAAAGGGGAGCCCTCCTGTGCTGTTGGCGGGAATGCAAACTGGTGTGGCCACTCTGGAGAATGGAATGGAGGTTCCTCAGAAAGTTAAAAAGAGCTCCCATGTGACGCAGTCATCCTGCCAGCTGCATGGCCACAGGACGGGAGATCGGTGCCTCTGGGACACCCGCGCCGCCACGTTTCCCGCAGCACTATTCACAACGGCCCAGATATGGAAACAGCCTCGTGTGCCATGGACGGATGAATGAAATGTGGCAGCTGCTTACAAGGACATCGTACTTATCCTTGAAAATCCTGCCATTTGGGAACAACATGGACGAGCCTTGAGGATGTTATGTCAAGTGAGCTCAGTCAGCCACCAAAAAACGGACACTGCACAGTTCCACGACGCTGACCAGGGCCCCGGAGAGTTCTGGAACTCGGGAGCAGAGCGGGAGGGCGCAGGAGGCGGCGGGCGGGGGGTTCAAGGGATGAGGTTTCACTTGTGCAGGACAGAGGAGCCTGCGTGGTGTTGAGCTGCGGACACCAGGGCCGGAGTACCACAAGAGTTTTGCCAGGACGGTTGACCTCGCACCGAGTGTTCCCACCACAGTAAACAAGAGCTTCACACCAGGCGTGCAACACTCCCCGGGAGGGCGTGCGGAAGCTGGGGGCACGGGCACCCGGTCCTGCGCGCTGCAGCCCCTCACCGAGCAGCCCCGGCCGGGTGTATGCCCAGCAGAGGTGCCCAGGCCCACTCACGCGTGTGTCAGTCGGGTCCCAGCCCGGCAGCAGGCGGTGCATATGCGCAGCTCCTTCGCGGGAGCGTCGCCGAGTGAAACTCTGCAGGCCGTTCCGGGTACACGGGCGGGAGAGAGAAGCCAGACGGGAAGGAAGAACCGGGAAGGAAGTTGCCGGTTGACAGGGCGTTCAGACTCAGAACGGAGCTCTGGTGCTTAGAGCACGTGCTCACAGGCGCTGCTGTGAAGAAAACCAGATGGGGAGCTTTGTGACCTGCATGGGGAGGGGCAACGGGAGCCCGGGGCGAGGGATGCTGGCGGCGCTCTCCCTTCCCGCGTGATCTTTGTAAGCGTCTCGTTTTTGTTGTATGCAGTTTTAACTGAAGTAGGTTCAAAGGACAAGTTGGTCCAGGAAACAGGACATGCGCGTCCTCTGGGTGTTCCCAGGCCCAGGGGTTCCTGGGTGGAGGCCGATGAGCCACGTTCCACCGCCTGGTTCCCAGGGCTCCTCCCCGAGGATCCCTTCTGGGCCCCTAGCCGGCCGCTGGTGTGGGGTGCTTCTGACCTCATCGAAGCCTGTTCACGGGAAGTTCACGCTCTGGGGCAGGGGAGTGTGTGGGCCTCACTGCATAGATATCTTGCTTTTATAAGTTCATTTGGTGATGCCGTGGGGTGGGCCTGTGGAAAGGATCACAGAGCCGTGATTCATGTAGCTCCCCTGGCCGGTGGGGGCTTGGAGAGGCGGGTTATGCCTGACGGCTGAGTGCTGCAGGGGAAGGGGGTGGGCATGCCCGTGGTGCTGAGGGGACAGTGCTGCGGTCGAGGCCTGGAGAGAGAAGCCAGGCTGCTGCAGGACCTCGGAAGGCACTTCCGGTAGGGGTCAGCCCATGTGTGAAGTTGGTGCACTGGGGACAAGGATGGAAGACCGGTGTGCGGGGCCTGCAGCTCATAGAAGGCCTCTCTCAGGACTATGGGAGGCAGGTACAGAGGCGTTTCTCCTATTTCTTCTAGATCCAGCGCCCTGTAAAGACCAGCTGTCCTTAAAGGAAAAATCCGGCTTCCCAGCCAGTCCGCAGCCTCTGAGCCAGGCGGGCCCCAGGGATACCCCTGGTGGTGCCCCAGCCCCTTTGGTGCCATCCTCCCCTCCTGTGACTGCTCTGCCCCAGGATGTGGCTGCACCAGCTGCCAGCCCCAAGCCAGAGCCAGTAATGGGGCCTGCCGTGCAGGCGGGGGGCCCAGGGACCTCTCAGGGGATGGCCAGTGAGCGTGAGACCCCCCAGCCACTGGCAGAGACTCAAGACACCCAGCTTGCTGCACGGCCTCTGGGTGCGGGGGGAGGGCCTTGTGCCCCACCTCTGGAGGCCCCCCGTTACCCCACGGCTTTGGGAGAGCCTGCCTCAGCCAAGGAGGTCCCTGCCCAGGGTGAGCCCTTGCGGGCTCTGGCCCCGGCACCCAGCGCCCCCAGTGCCCCCAGTGGGACCCTGCAGCCTGCCCTGGGCCAGCCCTTACCCCCCCTTCCCCCTGTGGTGGGGGCCATCAGCTTGGCCACCCCCCAGCTCCCTAGCCCCCCACTGGGGCCCACTGTGCCCCCCCAGCCGCCCTCGGCCTTGGAGTCAGATGGGGAAGGGCCGCCCCCCAGGGTGGGCTTTGTGGACAGCACCATCAAGAGCCTGGACGAGAAGCTCCGAACTCTGCTCTACCAGGAGCACATGCCCACCTCCTCAGCCTCGGCTGGGACCCCCGTGGAGCCGGGGGA
The DNA here is from genome assembly GCA_003697995.1 of Taxidea taxus jeffersonii. Classification (NCBI taxonomy): domain Eukaryota; kingdom Metazoa; phylum Chordata; class Mammalia; order Carnivora; family Mustelidae; genus Taxidea; species Taxidea taxus. Next base: position 24,312 of record RCUC01120910.1, read on the forward strand.
CCGAGACTTGACCCTGGAGCCCCAGCCTGTGGTGAGTCCTGGTCCCACCAGGGTGGCTGACTCCCAAGGTACGCAGCATCCTCTTGGGGCCGTGACTGTCCTGTTCTCTGAGGCCAACTCCATGTGTGTGTTGCCAGAGTGGCCCATTTGGGGAACTGGGATGTGTGCGCAGGTTGGGGACCCGGCTTGAATGGGCTCTGCTTGGGGCGGCCCGGGGAGGGGTCCAGCTCTCACGGGGGACATCTGCCGGTTAGTTACAGAGGTCGGCAGGCGAGACTTGTGACTCTTACTGTTTCTTCCTGCAGCCGGGCAAGTCAGAACCAGCTCTTGAGCTGACGGCTGTGCCAGAGCAGGCTGGGTCCTCGCCGATGACAGGTAATGAGCCCCCGGTCCACGTCAGAGCCCCAGTGCCCATGAGGTGCCTTCCTTGCTCCGGACCATGCTGCTTCTCTATCCCTCACCCCCATAGCACCTTGGGTGGGCCTCAGACATAGCAGCGGCCTGTCTGAGGTGTTAGTTAAAGCCCACTGTGTTCTCACGAACCGTGACATGCTCACGCCCCAGGGTGAGAACGTCCTCCGTGGAAACGGGTAAAGGCCCAGATGGCTGCACGTCAGGGTGCGAGCAGCTGCCGGCTCCCATTCTCTCGAAGCGCTCTGGCACGCTTCCCCTAGCCCCATGCTCCTTGAGAAGGTTACAGGGTGTTGAAGGTCATTTCGGCAGAGCACAGGCCGGGGCCAGGGGCTTCCAGCAGGTCCGTGGAAATGGTCAGGCTGGGGCCATCGAGTTTCTGGATCCGGGCTTCCTCTGAGGGTCCTGGGGTGCCTCTCTGTGGGAACACATGTGTCTCAGCCCAAGGGCACTGGTCTGATCTTCCAAGGTGTGGGGCTTCTTCTTGGCCTGCAATTCCTCCAGAGATTAGGAAGACAGGGATCCAGCTGACCTTGTAAGAGGCCCCTGGGCGTCCATGGCAGGCAACGCTCCAGTTTGCAGAGTGAGGGGAGCAGGCTGCTGGATCTGGTCGGACCTCTGGATGCTGCATTCTTGGGTGTCACACTGTAGAGGGAGGGGGACAGCCGGCGTTGGGGTCAGAAGCTGTACCATGTGCCATTTCTCTGGGAAAGTGAGGGTCAGGTGGTAAAGCAGGAATGTGCTGGAAGGTACGAGGAGCGCCTGCTCTATCTTCTGACTTCCTTGCACAAGAAACTCACTCTGAACCCCTCCCGCAGCATCGGGGACGTCAGTGTAGCCGGTCCCAATCCCTGTCTCCCTGGAGCACCGGGCTGATGGGGCAAATCTAAGGAAAGATTCTAGTTTGGAAAAGGTAAACATTTCCGGAGGTCAGAGCTGTCCAGAAAGGGAGTGTAGTTGACCGTGAACCCCGTGCCTGGAGCTGTGCAAAGACAGGCTGGATGGTTCCTGCTGCAGGGATGTGAGAACAGGCATCAGGCACTGTCCGTGGGTGAGTGGTGTGTGACCCTTGGGTCTGGGTCTCCCCAGGTCTGTGCAGGGACAGCCCCCAAACCTTGCCAGAGGCTGTCCCCCCACCCCTGCTACAAGCATGTCGGTCTGGCTACCGACTGGCACACAGCCCCTGCCTGCCTGAGGCTTTCCTTTACTGTGTGCGGGTCTCCCGCAGGCCAGTCCCCCCAGCACAGTGGCTCCTGCTGCCCGTCACTCAGCAGCCCTGGGAAAGGTGGTCAGAAATCCCATGCCATGTCTCCTCCGTAGATGGGGAGACAGCCTCCGAGGACATGGTCCTTCCCCAGACACTGGCGCTTTTGATGCAGGGCCTCCTGAGACCTTTCGTCATTGGAGATGTAGAGATAACCTGTGACACAGGCCCGCGCTGTCAGGGGTTAGAAGGGACAGGTGGGACAGGTGATGGTCAGCAGGTGTGTAGAGGGTGTGGCTGTACCCGAGGTTCTCGAGCAGGTGCCTCCGGGGACCCGAGTGGTGCTAGGCTGAACCCTCCTTCCCCTGAGTTATTGGGGGTCTCCTAAGAAGAAAGCATGGTAGGACATCCTGGAATGTTCTGAGTTCTCCCAGTTGCGGAGCACGCAACTGCAGGCCCCTTTCCTCTCAGTGATCTGGTTCAGCTTGAGGGTGCCTGCTCCTGCCCTTGCCCTCCACACCAGCCTGAGTAATGACTTTGACATTCCTACAGCAGAATCCTCTTTGAGCCAAGTAACAGCCTCAGGCTTGTCCACAGCACCAGGTGCCCCCCAGGTAAGGAATGTTCTCCGAGGCGCCCGCTGGTCGGTGGGGTTTCCGCCCTGCTGCTGTGCGCTGAGAACTTGCCCTTTCCACGCATTCTCAAGGATGTTCCTGCTTCTGCCTTCCCTGCACATCTGGAGCCCACAGACCGCAGCAGTGGGGTCCCCGGGGAATCCTCAGCTCGGCCCACAACAAGCTGCTTGGGGACACTGACGGAACACAGCCGGGCCAGCCAACCCCAGATACAGGGCATTCTGGCCTCAGAGTCCCCCCAGAAGCGCCTGGGACAGCAGGAGCGCAGCTCACCCGCCCAAACCGTGGGCCGCTTCTCGGTGGTCAGCACGCAGGACGAGTGGACCCTGGGCTCCCCCCACAGCCTGCGGTACTCGGCGCCCCCGGATGTGTACCTGGAGGAGGCCCCCCCCAGCCCCGACGTGAAGCTGGCTGTGCGGCGGGCGCAGACGGCCTCATCCGTCGAGGTTGGCGCGGGCGAGCCGGTGTCCAGCGACTCTGGGGATGAGTGTCCGCACGGGAGGCCCCCCATGCCGAAGCACGCCTCCCTGCCCGGCAGTGGTGGTGGTGTGGCCAGTGACTTGGTGAAGAAGGCTGCCGCCTTCCTACACAGGTCCTCGCGGGCCGGCTCCCCAGGTCCAGAGACGCCCAGCAGGGTGGTGGTGAAGGTGCCCACCATCAGCGTGACCTCCTTCCACTCCCAGTCGTCCTACATCAGCAGCGACAACGACTCGGAGATCGAGGATGCGGACATCAGGAAGGAGCTGCAGAATCTTCGGGAGAAGTAGGTCCTGAGATGAAGGCCCCAGGGGCGGCTCAGGGAAGAATTGTCCATAGCTGAAGCTGGGGGTCCCACCGTGTCCACCTGCGGCTGCCTATGCTGGGGACAGGGCAGAGGCAGCAGCCCTACTGCAGGCTGATCTGGTCCCTAGTCTCCTGTGGTGGCCCTCACCGGGCTGGCACTTTCTCCTAGAAAGTGTGACTTGCCCCGCTGTGTTGGGGACACTGCACAGAAGTGCCATTATTCCTTTTGCCCCTCACCACCCATGCCCGCCTCACCCTCCCCTCCTCCCACCTGCCCTGGACCTGCCCTCCCCTCCTCCCCCCAGCCTCGTCCCCCCAACACCAGCCCCAGTGCCCTGCCCTCCCTCCCACCTGCCCCAGCCACTGCCAGGACCAGCCGTAGGGCACCTCCAGGCACTCGTAGCCGCTCCTGGTGCCCTGGGCAGCCCACAGCTGAGCACTGGCACGCGGCAGCCACTGGACTCACAGGCAGTCAGGGAGGCGCTTGGTCCGGGGATGGATGTCCTTGCGGGGCTCATCTGTGCACTCACTCTGGGGTGGTGGTCGCTCTGGGAGCCTGTGGTCCACAGGAACAAGGGGGAGCCAAGAGGGGAGCTGTGGAAGGGCTGGAGGAGGGTCTGGGGGAAGCTGCTGTGGGTTCTGAGGGGCAGAGCCTGGAGGTGGGGGCGGGGCAAGTTCCAGAGTTGCATCAAAGGAAGGGTTTTGGGGTCTGAGGAAGGGGGATATTAAGTGACAATAAGTCTAGGCTCTTGCCTGGTAGAGGGGCCATGGATCCCAGTGGGAAAGGGAAAGCACTTAGGAGGGGGACAGGGAGATGATGGCACCTGATAGAAGGGAGCCTTGCTTGCTCAGACCCAGTGGGCGCCATGGGGGACACTGGGTACCCGGCCATGGGGGGGGGCACTCGCGGTTCTTAGAACCCAGGAGCCCTGCACTTTGAGACGCCCGCCCCGGGGCCAGGAGCCTCAGAGAAGGGCCTCCCCTAGGTCCCTCTGAGTCAAGACACTCCAGATACCTTTCCTCTTCCTCCCCCTTGGCAATTTTACTTCAAAATATCACCCCATCAGAAGCTCATCGGATGCAACAGGCAGTTTGCTGCTTGGAATAATTTTCCTAAAGTCTTGTTGGCATTGGAGATAAAAGAGGTGAAACCAGAATTTGCTTTCTGTGCTCCAGCCACGAGAAACCCATTTCCCAGCCATGCACTGAGAAGATGGGCCATGGGTGTGGCTGAGGGGCTGAGCCTCCCGGCCAGGGTAGTCACGTCTGAGGGGCTGGCATCACCCAGGGCTTTTAGGCGGGCACGTGAGCACAGTGGCTGTGGCCAGCGGGTCCCCAAAGGAAGGTCCTTCTCTGGCTTGTTCTAGAAACTTCCCTCGCCCACAGTCAGTAATTGCTCCTGTGCCGGGAGCCCCCGGGCAGGCAGCGCCAGGAACCCCAGGTCCCTGGCTGATGACTGCTCGTGTGGGCATCCCCTCGTTTGCTGTGCTCTCCTATGATTCCCTCTCAGAGGAATTGACACTTCTTTGCTGGAAGGGCTGAGGCAGCCTCCCAGTTCTGGCAGTTTTTTCTTCCCCGGGGTTTAGGTGTAGGGTGTGTTGTGAGCACAGACATGTAAACTTGTTCGTACCCCACTCCCCAACCACTCCTCGTGCCCTTCAGTGTTGCTGGGTGTGTGCATGCAGGAGACCCCCCCCCCCCAGTGGGGCCCTCTTGTTTCCAGTGAAGGCTGAGAGTCTTCAATGCACCTTCTGCCTCCGAGGGGGCCCTGCGGCTGCGCACCCCACCCCGCACGCCCCTCCCGCCTGCCGAGGGCTCTCGCGGACAGCCTCAGCGGTGGAAGCGACCAGGATGCCCACCGCCCGCCCTCCCCTCCTGCAGGCACCTGAAGGAGATCTCAGAGCTGCAGAGCCAGCAGAAGCAGGAGATCGAGGCCCTGTACCGCCGCCTGGGCAAGCCGCTGCCCCCCAACCTGGGCCTGTTCCACACGGCCCCTCCGGCCGGCCGCAGGAGGAAGAGCAAGAGCAAGCTGAAGGCAGGGAAGCTGCTCAACCCGCTGGTGCAGCAGCTCAAGGTCGTGGCCTCCAGCACAGGTCTGTGCCCTCCTGGCCGCCAGCAGGCTGGGGCCGGGACCAGAGCTGGGCGGGTGGGAGGCGGGCACCCAGCCCTGGAAGAGAGCTGCTTGGCTCTCCTTTCACGGGAGCAGGGAAGCCTTGGCAGGCGTGGAGGTGAGCCGGCCCCTGGGAGTAGGCAGGCCTACTTGGAGCTCTCAGCCGCCTCTGGGCCACCCGGCTCAGGTCTCTCGCTGGCCGGCCTGCCTCCCTGCAGGGTGCTGCCTGGGTCGGGAGCTTCTTCCTCTGGCTATTTTCCAGGCACCTGTCACCTGCTGAAAGTGGGGAGTAGAGCAGCTGCCTTTCAGGGACGGGGGACTGTGGGGTGCGCCGACCCCCACACTCTGGGCCAGAGACCAAGTGAGCTGGAGTCCCCCAGTGCACCGGGGTGGCTGGGGGGGTGGGGGGAGCCAGCCGTGAGCTGTCCGTGAGCCCACCCTCTGCTGTCACAGAGAACCTGCAGGGTACGCGTCTGGGACTGCAAGTTCTGCAGATTGCACGAATTCCAGAAGGATTCCTAAAGCGAACTGCAAACTAGTTATAGAGTGAGCAGGTCCGTCACGGGCCTCCTGTGCCCAGGTGTGCCTCTCCAGGTGTGGCGTGCTCCTTGCACACTGGCACACTGTACACCTGGCACGAGCGAGTGGTCTCAAATTTCCTGGCACCTGCACTCAGGCCACCGGGCCACGTGCCCTTTGCCTGCAGGGACTCCGCTTCCCCAAGGTCACCCAGCAATGAGCAGGGAGGACAGATGCACTCCGCGCTGGTCGGTAGGACCCGCAGCGCCTCACTGTGCCTGTCACCCCTTCTCCCCCCTCCCCCAGGTCACTTGTCAGACTGCAGCAGAGCCCCTCCTGCTAAGGACCCTGCCCAAGGCGGGGCAGGGCCCGCGGCAGCGTCAGACCCGTGTGGGAAGGCAGTTCAGACCCAGCAGCCTTGCTCCGTGCGGGCCTCCCTGTCTGCAGACATCTGCTCCGGCTTAGCCACTGACGGCGGCGGAGCGCACGGCCCAGGTGATTCCCAGCTTGCCCGGCTCCGAGCATGTGCTAGCGGCGCAGGGCCCCCGCGGAGTGAGGGGGCGAGAGCGGCGGCACACGCTGCCCGCCGCGGCTGAGCAGAACCGGTAGCTGCAGCCCTTGAGTAAAGGGAGTGGGTGGCCCACCCGCCCCGGCCGGCCTGGTGAGGCTCCGAGGGAGGCGCGCGCGGCGCTAGAGCCGCCCCGGGGGAGGCGCCGGGACCACCGGGTCGGCCACGTGCTCCGCGCCCGTCCCCAGGTCCCCGCCGAACACGGGGCCTTGTGTCCGGAGGGGCGGCTAGGGGGATGTGCGGGCACAGCTCCTGAGCTGGGGGTCTGCCCTGAGGAGGAAGCGCTCGTCACCTCTGCCGTGGGCGCAGCGGCCGCGCGAGGAGGTGCTCCGTCCCCGCCATCTCTGTCCAGAGAAGCCGTGGTGACGGCTGCCGGCGCCCGCCCCGCGCGCCCTCCCAGGTCCGCTTCTCTCGCGCTCCAGCGGCGCCTCCTTTCCATTACGTGGTCGGCGGCTGCGGTCCTCCGGGCTGGGCTAGTGCAGCCGTGGATGCTAAGTGACGAGGCTGATGTGGCTGGTGGTGTGTAGCAGGAATCCCAGAGACTGTACTTGATGCCTGTCTTTGTTTTCTTCCCTCTATATTCACTTGCAGGCTGGACGGTTTACCACCCAACGTCTGAGAGACTGACCTATAAGTCTAGTAGCAAACCTCGCGCTCGATTCCTCAGTGGACCCGTGTCTGTGTCCATCTGTCTGTATTTGTTCTTTGTATTTTACCACCTCCTGGCCCTTGGTTTCTCCCCGCCCCTCCCTGTCTTCATCACCTTCCAGACGTTTCGTAGGGTGCCGCCCCCGCCCCCGCCCCCGCAGCCCCGGCCACAGCCCCGCACACGCCCCCTCCTGGCCCCGGAACGCGCCCGCGCATGCTCGGCTCCCGCCCGGCGCCGGACGCCTGTGCACCCGCACCTCGGGCCCCCGCCCCCCAGCCCAGGCCCCCAAAGCGCAGGGCGCTTTTCTCCTCCCCTGTTTAATTTTGTATTTTTTACGTTGGACGTAGTTTTATTTCTGTTGCAATTGTGGTGCACGCACGTCCGCTGTCCCCAGTTGCAGCAACGACAAAAAGACCGCCCCGGCCTGCTCTAGATGCATGGTGTGTCTCACACGTGTCTGGATTCTGGAGACATGCATGTAGCGAGCTGAGACAGTCCTAGAAGGTCACTGGAGGGTGTGACCTCTGTGCAAGGGCCACAGCACTCAGCACCGTTACCCCGCACCCGCTCCCTGCATGTGGAAAGGCGGAGAGAAGGTGCTCCAGCTAGGACACCCCACCCCTCCCCGAGCTCTGGTCACCTGGGGAACCTCTCGGTGTCCTCCACGCTGGCTCTCCCTCTGGGCCCGGCCCCTCCTGGTCTCCAGCCGGAGCACTTTACTTGGTGAACCGCTCTCGCCTCACAGACCTCAGACACGAACTCAGTCACACAGCCCTGAGCTCCGCAACCGAACCTCAGCCCTGGTGGCCCTCAGATTCCCGGGATGCCCTGCTGGCACCCAGGACTCCTGTCCAGGAAGGGCGCACGTGCTCAGGGCCCTCCGAAGTTATTTTCTCCCTCAGAACAATTAGAAAATGAATCCAAAGCTGTGGGGATTTCGTTTTTTGTTTTTTTTTTTTTAACACAAAACTTAAGCTCTCAATTGGGTTGGAAGTGCTGGTTGGGGGCACGTGGCTTTTTGCTGGTACAATAAAGATACATTGTATTTGTCGGGACCTGAGGCCCCGTCCACGGTGGGCATCCATCCCCATCTGAGTTGCCTTGTCACTCCACCAGGCAGCAGAGGTCAGAGGCACGGCGATTCCCAGGGACTGTCCCGTGGTGCTCGGCTCCCAGCGGGTGTCCCAGCCGAGCTGGTGGGGAAGCGGGGCGAGGTCTGAGCGCGTCTGCTTCCCGGGGCACTTGCTGGTCCTCTTTTGCCTGAAGGCATGTGGCTGTGTCCTGGGGACGACAGGCGCAGGGCAGCTGGGTCTCCAGGCATCTCGTGGTCAGACGGGTAGCTGCGTCACTGCTGGGAACACCACTGGGCGGGCTCGGGGAGCAGCGCAGTGCGAGCGCGGGTGCTCTCCCCGGGCTGCGTGCGGTGGAAAGGCGCGGGTCGGGCACCACATACCCCTCTGAGCTCATCCCCGCTCCACGCTTGTACCTGCGTGGTTCTGCGTTGTTGAAGGGTTTTCACTTGTTCTGTTGTTACTCCGAGATTTAATTTTTTCTTTTAAGATTTTATTAGTTAGAGAGAGCAAGCACAGGCAGACAGATTGGCAGGCAGAGGCAGAGGGAGAAGCAGGCCCCCCGCTGAGCAAGGAGCCCGATGTGGGACTCGATCCCAGGATGCTGGGATCATGACCTGAGCCGAAGGCAGCCGCTTAACCAACTGAGCCACCCAGGAGTCCCACTCCGAGATTTAAGAAAGAAAAAATCGGAGGCATAGCAGGGACAGGTGGTTTAGGTTCCCTTCAGTCTCTGGCCAAGAGGAGAGGAACACGTGAGGCAGGGCTCGGGGGGCAGACAGGGCGCTGGCCCAGGTGGGTCCGATTGCGGGGGTGGCGTGTGCTGGCCTGGCGTGCCTGTCTTCTCCGGTGCCGTGACGTCACTGTTTCTGTAACAGTCCTTCCCAGGCTTGACCTGGAAAGCGTGAGCCCCCACAGGGCTCCCCACAGCGTGGCCCCCACAGGCTCTGAGGTCGCTGGACGGGAGAGCAGGCAGCAGACTCTGGCCCTGGGCCCGCTCACCCGCAGACGTGTGGCCTGAGGGTGTGTGAAAATGTGCCCACCGAGGCCCCGTCTCCCGGTGCCTGCCCAGCCCGCTGGGCTTCTCTGGGAGCCAGAGCCAACTGCTTCCCTGCTGACCAGGGAGCCCCAAGGCCAAGGTGACTGCATGGGCACCCGTGAAAGCCTGGTCACAGTCCTGAGAGGTGGCAGAGAAAAGGGCATCAGGGCAGGGCTGCGGGAAGACCCCGAGGTGGGCCTGCTCTGGGCTCCGGGCCAGCAGCGAGGGGAGGGCTGCAGCCGCGGGGTGTGGGTGCAGCTGGTCGGCCCGCAGCTGAGGAGAAACCCGGAGGTGTTCTGCGCACGGCCTTGCATGGGACAGGAGGCCAGGCTCTGGGAAAACAAAGTCTGTGTTCGGTTGCAAAGAAAGGCCCCCAGTCGTGTGACGTGCAGAGACCATGAGAGCAACCAGGCTGGATCAGAGACGAGCGGGGGCCAGGCAGCTGCAGGCAGCTCGGTGCACCCTCGGGGTGGGCACCCGGACAGGTCTGCTGCGGGGAAGGCCGTCCGGGGAGAGGGCTGGACGCCTCGGAGCACAGACAGGGTGAAGCCTTGGGCAAAGACCCCTCCTTGTGGTGGACAGGAGGCTTGGGGAAACTTGGGGACTATGTTCCGGGACTCAGGGGGTACGGTCGAGTTGCAGAAGCACCTGGTGGGCAGGAGCTGTTGTCGGACCTCCCCTCGCCTCTGGCTCCAGCACCCGAGCAGGTACGATCCCTCCGGGGCGTCTCTGCACACGCAGCTTTGGATCTGTTGTTTCTCTCGTGCGCCCATCAGCCTGCCGTCTGTGCTGCAGCGAGTCCGTCCCTGGCACCCTCCGAGGAGGCTGCCCAGGCCATGCCCTCACCCTGCAGTGTTCTGGACCCTTCCTGTGGGAACCCGCAGCAGTGGGCGTGGGAGAGGGCCTCTGGGCAGCCAAGGAGGCGGCCACCCCCAATGAAGGCCTGTCCGGGCTGGACTGCCCTCGGGGCAGTCACCGCAGAGCAGAGCAGGGACGCATCCCATTTCATGCTTCACAGACAAGTGTTGGCATTTTGCTCAGCGGTGTGAGGACCTGACGGCTTGTTACAAAGAAGACCTGACGGCTTGTTACAAAGAAACCAGTGGCATTTTGGTGCCGGCAGCTCATCTGCCTCCAGCGCCGGAACCGGTGTCTGAGGCCGCTGTGCAGGGTGCGAACAAGCGGCTGGGTCCGCGCCTCTCCTTGCAGGACCTTCGAGGAGGCCTCTGGAGCTCCTTGGGAGCCTCCTCAGAAGCTGAAGGCTGGCACCAGCAGCATGTGTCTCAAGACCACAAGGCCTGGCCCACCTCTCCAGCAGTGTGTCCGTGGCAGAGAACCGTGAATTTGGGCATCTCCGTGGCAGCCAGGCGAGGGTCTGGATGGTGGTGGTGTCCGCACCAGAGGCAGCTCGTGTGTCCCGGCCAGAGACCCTTGGCCCTTTCACAGCCTGGGAGAACATTTCCCAACAGCTGGCCACACGGCTTTCCACCTCCAGCCCTGCCCAGGTGGAAGCTTCCCCAAGTAGTTCTGGGCCTCAAGCAGTCTCTTCCCAAGGCCTTGGCTAAGGACAGAAGTCCTGCAGGGGAGACTTCCTGCTGCATGTGGGTTTCCTGTGGGTCTTGTGTGTCCCCAGTGCCCTTGCGTCACTGCCTTATAGCCCAGTGGCTCAGGCAGGAATGCAGCGTACACGCTGGCGTGGAGGGAGATGAGTGGGGCTTGGGGAGGCGTATTCATGAGCCGTCTGCATGCTGGGTCTCGAGGGCAGGGCACAGGCCCTGGGGAGTCCTGAGGATGGGCAGGGCTGTGGCATAAGTGAGGGCTTATCGTCAGACACACGGTCCATGTAGCTGCACTGTGCTGGATGGCATGACCTTGGTGTGGAGGTGGCCAGATCTCTGAGGGCAGGGAGCGTCTGTGCTCTGGTCACTGTGGGCTGTGCCCAGTGAGTGTGTGGAGGCCTCTGTGGGCCAGTGCTGAGCATGGTGGCTGGTGGCCAATGGCCCCACCTCTGGGGCTCTGACCACAGGCCCTGACTTCTCGGGTGGTTCCCAGCAGGCAGCACCCATTGTTCTCGTGGAGAGGACAGTGACCTCAGCCCTGAAAGAACCCGCCGCTGTCAGGCTGCGGGAACCTGGCTGGCCGGCTGTTCCCATGTCCTTGTGCCGTCTGTATGGAGCTGCTGAGACCACAGGGTCTGGATGGGGAAGTCTGTGTCTCACCTGGTGCCCCGCACAGTCAGAGCCTGGGACCTGTGTGCCACGGAGCCCCCAAAGGGCTCGGTGCTCCCGGTGGGCTTCCACATCAGGACACAGACCAGCAAAGGCCCTGCAGAGCTCCACTGAGAGACACTGGTCTGGACCACTCCTGCCCAGCCCCTTCGTTTTTACTCGTACATTACAGACCCCAAGAGAAGTTCATCTCCAAGTCAGCCTCGGAGCACAGACAGTATGAACTCAACGAGCAATTCATCTGGAGCCTGGGCTGACTGTTGTCCTCGCTCCTCAAACACAGGGGTGGCCACCTGCTCCCCTGACAAGGGCACAGGGCACCCTCGGGGAGCATGGCTGTGTGGGGGTCCTGTTCTGACAAGGGGCTGGGGTGGGAGCACTGACTCTCTCTCATAGTGCAGCCTTGCTGAGTGACCTTGGGGACACCCAAGCCATCCTGGCCTGTCCCACTCTGCTGCTCGGCTCCCTGAAGGGCCAGCTTGTCTGCCCTCCAGGCAGGCACCGACCGTCAGGATGTGCCAGGCGGCACAAACAGCCTCCGGGACTGTAGGGCCTGACGCTTAGTGGTGCCTCTCCCTGTCCTGGTGGACTTGGGGTACCAGAGGAGGCAGCAGCAGTGCAGGAAATTGGGGCCAGCCCTGCTTCCCACCTCCCCCAGACAGGACCCCTGTACTTTCCCCTCCACAGGCACCACTGGTCGTGGCAGCCACCTGGGATCTGGGATCTGGGATCTGGCAGCCGATCTGGGATGGGCCTCAAACCTGCAAAACAATGTATCTTTTACACTTGGAAAACAAACCTCCCCTGGGCCCACTGACCGGGCAGAGCCAGTGGCTCCCCTGAGCTCTCCTGGCTGCCTTTGGGTTTTTTTGCCTCAATCAGTGGGGCTCCAGAAGCCTCTTGTTTGAAAACCAAGTGGTGTGCTTTGCTTTTTCGTTTTTTTTCTTTCTTTCTTTCTTTTTTAAATACGCTTTTAGAGACACACTCACTTCTACCTGAAGCTTGGGGCCTGGCCCTGCACCTCTGCCCCTCGGCGAAGCTCACGTGAACCCGCACACTGACTCGGGGCCGCCCGGTTAGCCCAGGTGGCTGGTCCCCTCTCTGAAGCGCTGGCCTTTGCTCCTCCTTGCACACTGATGACTTGTGCTTAGAGTGTGGTGGCTCGTCCCCCGTGTGTGCTGTCCTGCCTAACCCTGTGGTCTTGTGTCGTTTCTTCTTCCCTTGCAGGGTCTGCCCTGAAGCGTCTCTGTCTAGGCAAAGAGCACAGCAGTCGTAATTATCGGGTTTTTTACCCCTTGTCCGCTCTCCATCGCATGGGCTTTCGTGTGGCTACTGCACGTCAGGGTCTCCGCGGCCGGCGGGCGGGCGTCTGCTCCGCGCCCACCCCCCAAGGGCACCGCGCTGCCTCTGCCTGGAGGGAAAGCCACCCGCGGGTGCCCCTCGCGTCTCCATGGCTCCTAGAGTCTCTGTGTCCTGGCTGGTTGACACTGACACTCCCCTTCCCTGGAACGTCCACGCATTACCGATCGTTAATTGGCTCCTTTTCCAAAACCGTAGGAATGAGTATGTCCCTGAAGTGCTAAAGATGAGGGCCCCCGAGGAGAGATGCCGGGATGAAATGGGTATCCGTCCACGGGGCCGCCCCCCACCCTCACCTCCCACCTTTTTTTTTCTCTTTTCTTTTCTGGCTGAAACATTCATGTAGAAATAGCTGTGTGTGTGTAAAATTCCATCACTAATATTGAACTGTTTGTGTCTGTGCTTTTTCATTGCTGGCCGCTCTAGACTACATTTTGCAATGGCTTGTTTGAAGAGATGGTCATTACTCTATTTTTTCAACGCAGAAACATTTTAAATTGGCTTATTCAAAATTGCTAATCAGAAATTACATGTTGTGGGGGTGGGGAACACAATTTAAAAAGAATTAACAAGTCCCACGTTGGCCATTTAAAAATAATCTCGGTGCAGTAGGGGAGTGTGACTTCTTAGCCTCCCCCTGCACCACAGCCCCCCGGGCCTTGCCGGCAGCCAGGCCTCCCGGCTCCTGCGGGTGCAGGCACCCCGTGCCCCACAAACCTCCTCCAGCGTGGGGGCCCACAGTGGAAGGCTTTGGGTGTTTGTACCTTGACGAATACCTTCCTTACATGCTCTGCTGGGGAGAGACACAGTTTTGTGCCTTAAATTTCCAGACCGCTAGCCCACTGACAGTCATTCGCCGGCAAGCCCACGATGGAGATTGTCAGGCCTTTCCCCTTTGCCGGATGGACGGTGGCGGCCGCCGTGGGCTGAACCCCGGCATGGTCACCTTCGTTCCCACTCAGGGCGCACCTTGGGATGCGCCGTCAGTTTTGAGCTCCCTCACGCGCAGGAATCGGGGGTTCCTGGGCAGCGTGGGCGTAGGGTAGATGCTGAGTAGGGCTGCCAGCGGCCCGGCTCCGACGGGTGACCGCCGCCTGGCACAGCCTGGTCCCTACGGCTGCGGCAGTGTTCCAAAGCGCTAGGGCTGGCACAGGGGCTCCCAGACGCAGACCATCTCCTGAAGCAAGGTGTTGCGAGGCCTAAGCGAGAGCGCTGTCCCAATGACTGCAGCTGGCCCGCCGCGCTCCCTGCGGCGTCACCAACCGGCCTGTGTGTGCTTCCCCAGGGTCCTCCACCAGCAGCCTGGCCCCGGGCCCCGAGCCGGGCCCCCAGCCGACCCTGCACGTCCAGGCGCAGGCCAACAACAGCAACAACAAGAGCGGCACCTTCACGGACGACCTGCACAAGCTGGTGGACGAGTGGACGAGTAAGACGGTGGGGGCTGCCCCGACGAAGCCCTCGCTCAACCAGCTGAAGCAGACCCAGAGGCTGCACGGCGCGGAGGTCACGGCGGGCTGGCCCCCGGCCGCCGGGGAGGCGCAGGCTGTAAGTGGGGTGCCGGCCGAAGGGGGGGAGCGGCGCAGGGCGGTGGGTGCCGGCTGTGGTGAGCAGGGGCAGCGCAAGGAGCTGCCCCCTTGGGCTCTGTGGTGCGAGGCGTCCCTGGGCCGGGGCTGTGAGGTTCACCCCCTCCCGGGAGGGCGCTCCCCGCTCGTCTTCAGGAGGAGCGTGCGTAAGGTTGTTCCTTGGTCCTCGAATGTTTAGCGGAGGTCACTGGTGAACCCATCTGCTCTGGGAGTTTTGTTTATTTTTTTAAGATTTTATTTATTTGACAGACAGAGATCACAAGCAGGCAGAGAGGCAGGCAGAGAGAGAGAGGAGGAAGCAGGCTTCCCGCCGAGCAGAGAGCCCGATGCGGGGCTCGATCCCAGGACCCCGGGATCATGACCCGAGCTGAAGGCAGAGGCTTAACCCACTGAGCCACCCAGGCGCCCCTGGGAGTTCTTTTTTTTGAGTGTGGGTAGGTTCCCTGTGACCTTTCACTTAGAAAATGTCAAACATACAGAAATGTTGGAAATTGCACAAGTGAACTTGCGCGTGCGCCAGCCTGCACGCTGCGGCTGACATTTCGCTGTGCTTCTCACACGTCTCTCCATCCCCAGAGGGCAAGGTTTTCGTTACAGATTCAATTTCTTTTATACTTTCTGTGCCATTTGGATTTTCTATTTTTTCGTTAAGTCCTGCTTTTCTAACAGGAAAATTTTCTAGATTTAGGTAAATACCTAAATTTATCTAAGTTTTCAAATTAATTGACATAAGCTGCTTATAACATCCTGTCTTCAGCCTGTAGTGATGCTGTCTCTCATTTCTGATGATGGTGGCTTCTGCATGTGTGCCCCTCCCTCCCCCTCCTGTACAGCCTCCTAAGGGGCTCATGAGCCCTACGAGCCTTCTCAAAGAACTCATTTTGGCTCTGATGGTAGTCTTTATGTGTCATCAGTTTCTCCTTTTATTATCTCCTTCCTGCTGTGTCTGAGCGGCTTTGCTGTTCTCGAATATTTCTGAGACGTGGAAGTCATTGATCTCAAGCCTTTCCAGTTTTATAATACAGGCATTCAGCCTATAAAAATCCCTCTCGTGGTTCTCTCTGGATCCTAAAGGTTTTGATATGTAGCATTTTCTTTAACCTTCCATTCAAATTATTTTGTAATTTCCACTGTGGTTTGAAGCAATGTAATTATTAATTTCCTCATACTTTTTATTACTGCTTTTTAGCCTGTTACACTGTGTAAGAGAACAAACTTTGGGTGTTTTCAGTTCTTTAAAATGTGCTGGGACTGGCTTTTCAGCCCGGTTGTCAGTCATCCTCGTCCACTGCTGCCCCGATGCTCTCTGCACTCCCGCCATGCACATGGTGCCCGAGCCTTCCTGTGTCCGCCAAGTGACCAGTGATGGCAGCCCCCTTCCGACAGCAGCAGCCCTGGAGTCCTAAGGCCTCAAACCCCACTCTGGTATTTTGTGACTAAGTTGAGAGTCTTCAGCATCCCCCAACCCTCAGCCCTACAGGATCCTCCCTAGGCCCAAGCGGGGGGAGTCTCTGCTGAATTCACTGTCTGGACTCCAGTACATGGGATCTCCTACCTGCACAGGCCGTACCCCATCTTACCAGCTCGCTAATCCCATTGTTTGAATGGCAGGGAGTCTTACTAAGATTTTTTTTTTTTTTTTGAAGATTTTATTTATTTGACAGAGATCACAAGTAGGCAGAGAGAGAGGAGGAAGCAGTCTCCCTGCTCAGCAGAGAGCCCAATGTGGGCCTCGATCCCAGGACCCTGGGATCATGACCTGAGCCGAAGGCAGAGGCTTTAACCCACCGAGCCACTCACGCGCCCCTCTTACTAAGATTTTTAAAAATATTTTTTCACTGTAGTTAATCTGTATGACATAACATTCATCATTTCAGTCATTTTTAAGTGTGTAATTCAGCACAGTACTCCACATTCACAATGTTGTGCAGCTGTCACACCATCCATCTCTAAAACCTTCTTCATCCCAAATAGAAACTTCTAAGAAAAATACTCTCTGGTCCCCACCTCTGGTGCCTCTGCTTATCCAGCCCCTATTAACTTTCATGCTACCTTCTGTGGTTATAAGTGGCATTGTGGAGTGTCTGCCCTGTCCTGTTTTCAGCCTACAGCGTGCAGCCAGGCTGCAGCAGGGGGATGAGAAGGAAACAGGGAACACAGTCGTACTGTAATACACTTATTATGGTGAGCATTTTGTAATGTGTATGTATCTTAAATCACAACGTTGTAGGCTTTAAACTAATTTAGTATTTTATGTCAGCACGCTTCAATTAAAATTTAAAAATAACTTTTTTCCAATCTTTTAATTGCAAAATATATGACATAAAATTTGCCATCTTAGCCATTTCTAAGTGCTAGTTTTAAGTGCGTGAAGCATTAATATTGTTCAAGCATCACAGTGTGCATCCCCAGAATCTTTTTGTCTTGCAAAACTGAAATTCCGTCCTCATTGAAGAAGACCTTCCCATTCCCCACTCGGTCCCCGGCAACTGTGATTCTACTTCCCAGCTGCGTGGATCGGACTCCTGGGGGCGCCGTGTTGTGGACTCCTACAGTATTTGTCGTTCTGAGGCTTATTTCACTCACTGTGATGTCCTCCTTTTTAGGCTAAATGCGATTCTAGTGTATGTGCCGCATCTTGTCCATTTATCGACTGAGGGACGCTCGGGTCTACCTATTTTGGTCGTGTGGCAGCGATGCTGCCACAAATGGGGGGTGCAGATGTCTGAGTCCCTGCCTTCCATTCTTTTGAAAGAATACCCAGAAGCACAATCACTACATCATATAGTAATTCTGTTTTGAACTGTTTTCCACAGTGGCTGCACCGTTTTATATTCCCGCCAGCAGTGCACAGGGTTCGTTTCTCTTCATTCTTGCCAACTCTTTTTATTTTCTGATTTAAGTAGTAGCCATCCTAATACCACTGTGGTTATCTCGCTGTGGTTTTGATTAGTACTTTCCTAATGATCAGGGATGTTGAGCCTCTTTTCATGTGATTACTGGCCATTTGTAGATCTTCTTTAGAGAAACAACAGTTCAAGTCCTTTGCCTATTTTTATTTTCTTAAAGATTTTATTTATCTATTTGGCAGACAGAGGTCACAAGTAGGCAGAGAGGAAGGCAGCTGTGCTCACCACTATACCACCAACGCAGGCAGAGAGAGAGGAAGAGAAGCAGGCTCCCTGCTGAGCAGAGAGCCCGATGCGGGGCTCGATGCGGGGCTCGATCCCAGGACCCTGAGACCATGTCCTGAGCTGAAGGCAGAGGCTTTAACCCACTGAGCCACTCAGGTGCCCCTCTTTGCCTATTTTTAACCAGTTGCTTTGTTTTTATTACTGAGTTTTAGGAGTTCTCTGTATTTTAATCTCTTATCAAATAGGTGATCTGCAAATGCTTTTTCCCATTCTATGGAGTGCCTTTTTACTCTGTGGACAGTGTCTTTTTTTTTTTTTGGTTTATTTATTTACTTGAGAGAGAGAGAGCAAAAGCAGGGGGAGGGCAGAGGGAGAGGCTGAAGCAAACTCCCTGCTGAGCAGGACACCTGACACCAGGCTTGATCCCAGGACTCTAGGATCATGACCTGAGCTGAAGGCAGATGCTTAACTGACTGGAGCCACATAGGTGCCTCTGGACAGTGTCTTCTGATGCACAAAAGTTTTTAATTTTCATGAAGACCAATTTACCTGTTTTTTCTTTTGTTGCTCATCTCTTTGGTGTCATAGCCAAGAAATTATGCCAAATCCAATGTTGTGAAAATACCCCCCTGTTTCTTGCTACGAGTTTAGTAATTTTAGCTCTTATGTGTAGGCCTTTTATCCAGTTTGATTAATTTCTGTATATGGTATGAGGTAAGGGTGCACATTTCATGCTTCTGCATGTGGATAACCAGTTCTCCCGCATCATTTGTTGAAAAGGCTCTCCTTTCCCCCACTGAATGGACTTGGTACTCTTGTTGAATATGAACTGACCATATTTGCAAAGGTTTATTTCTTGCTTCTCTGTTCAGTTTCATTGGTATTTATGTCTGTCTTTTTTCCAGTATCACATTGTTTTGATTTCTTTAGCTTTGCAGTAAGTTTTGAAAGCAGGAAGAGTGAGTCTTCCAACCTTGTTTTGAATTGTTTTGGTTATTCGAGGTCCCTTTAGAATCCGTACAAATTTTAGGATGGGTTTTTCTGTTTCTTGAAAAAATGCCTTTGGGAATTTAACAGTGATGGCAATGAATCTGTAGATCACTTTGGGTAGTAATGACTGAAACCATACAAGTCTTCCAATCTATGACCCTAGGGTGTCTTTCCATTTATTTATGTCTTAATTTCCTTTGGCAGTTGTGTGGCTTTCAGTGTGTAAGTCTTTAGACCTCCCGAAGTTATTCCTAAATATTTTATGATTTTTCTATTACTGTAAATGTAACTTCTTTAATTTCCATTCAGATTGTTCATTGTTAGTGTATAGAAATGAAACTGATTTTGTAACCTGCAACTTTGCTGACTTCATGGATTAGCTGTGTGAATCCACACAAGCATTCTTTACGATTGTCCACATGTAAGATTTTGTCATCTCTGACCAGGGATCATTTTACTTCTTCCTTTCCAATTTGGCTGCCTTTTTTCTTCCTCCCTAATTTTTTTGGCTAGAACTTCTAATATTATATTGAAAAGAAGTGGCAAAAACAGGTATGATTTTCTTGTTCCTGACCTTGAAGGAAAAGTTTACAGACTTTCACCACTGAGTATATAGTGTTAGCTGTGGGTTTTCATATATGTTCTTTATCATACTGAGGGCGTTCTGTTCTGTTTGTAGTTTGTTGAGTGCATTTATTATGAAAGACAGTTGGATATTGTCAAATACTTTTTCTGCATTAAATGAGAGGATTGTAGGTTTCTTTATCCCTTCATCTTGTTAGTGGGTATATATTGATTGATTTTCATGTTAAAACACCCTGCTTTATGGTGCCTGGGTGACTCAGTGGGTTAATGGTCTCAGGGTCCTGGGATCGAGCCCCACATCAGGCTCTCTGCTCAGCAGGGAGCCTGCTTCCCCCTCTTTCTCTGCCTGCCTCTCTGCCTACTTGTGATCTCTCTCTCTGTCAAGTAAATAAATAAAATTTTTTAAAAAGCAACACCCTGCTTTAATTCTTGGGATAAATCCCACCTGGCCATGGTGTATATACATACTCCTGTCATGCTACTGAAGTCAGTTTGCCAATATTTTATTGAGGACTTTTGCATAAATATTCATTGGGTATTAGTTTAATTTTCTTGTGATGTGTTTATCTGGCTTTGGTAGCAGGTTAATGTTGGCCACATAGAATGAGTTAGGAATTATTCCTATGTCTTCCAACTCTTGGAAGACTTTGAGAAAGAATGGTATTAATTCTAATTAAAAATCTGGCTTCTCGGGGCACCTGGGTGGCTCAGTGGGTTAAAGCCTCTGCCTTTGGCTCAGGTCATGATCCCAGAGTCCTGGGATCAAGCCCCACATCAGGATCTCTGCTCAGCAGGGAGCCTGCTTCCCCTGCTCTCTCTGCCTGCCTCTCTGCCTACTTGTGACCTCTGTCTGTCAAATAAATAAATAAAATCTTTAAAAAAACATCTGGCTTCTCTTTGTTGAGACATTTTTGATTACTAATTCAATCTCATTACTTGTTATAGGTCTGATTTTCTGTTTCTTCTTGAGTCCACTCTGGTAGTTTGAATGTTTCTAGAGATTTTTCTATTTCATCTAAATTATCCAGTTTGGTAGCTAAAACTTTGTCCATTTGTTGATCTATTCAAAGAACTGACTTTTGGTTTCATTTGTAATTCACTTGCTTTACTTTTTCTTTATGACTTCCTATTTTCTACTTTATTATGGTATATAGTTAGATTATTGTTTAAGATATTGTTCAATGTAGGCATTTACAGCTATAAATTTCCTTCTGAGAACTACTTTTGCTTTGTCTCATAAATGTTTTGTGTATTGTGTTTTCCTTTTCATTTGTCTGAAGTTACTTTCTAATTTCCCTTGTGATTATTTCTTTGACTCTTTGGTTGTTTGAGTTTTTAGTTTTGTATATATGACAGTTTTCTAGTACTTTTGTTATTGATTTCTAATTTCATTCATTATGTTTTGTTATGAAAAGATACTTTATAGTATTTCAGTCTTTTTAGATTTGTATTGCATTTATATTATTTATGTTTATTTATTGAGACTTGTTTTATGGCCTAATATGACATATTCTTTAGAGGTTCCATATGCACTTGAAAAGAAAGTTTCTTTGGGGTAGTTTCTGTTGAAAGTTTCTGTTGGGTAGAGTTTTATTAGGGCTAATTGGCTTATTGTACTTTTCAGATCCTCTCTTGCCTTATTCATCAGTCTCATTATTCTAACCTTATTGAAATTAAAGTATTAGAGTCTACAATAGTGTAGGACTGTCTGTTTCTCCTTCTAGTTCTATGTTTGCATCATATAATTTTGAGCTTTGTTTTTAGGTTCATATTATGAATTGTTAAACTTTGATGTATCAAATTTTACCAATATATGGTATTCTTCTTTGTCTCTTATAACATTTTGACTTAAAATCAGTTTTATTGGTAATAAAATAGCCACCCTAGCTCTCTTTTAATGGTAATAAAATAGCCACCCCAGCTTTCTTTTTCCATCTTTTTACTTGCAACTTCTTTGGGTCTTTGTATCTCAAGTAAGTCTCTGGTAGCAGCATAGAGACCATGCTTCTTTAACCACTGTGCTAACCTCTGCTTATTAATTAGAAAGTTAAATATATTACATTTTAAGTAATTAGGGATAAGGAAGGAATTCTGACTTTTAACTATTTTTTTTTAAAGATTTTATTTTTTTATTTGTCAGAGAGAGCAGGATCGAGCACAGGCAGACAGAGGGGCAGGCAGAGGGAGAAGCAGGCTCCCTGCTGAGCAAGGAGCCCGATATGGGACTCGATCCCAGGATGCTGGGATCATGACCTGAGCCGAAGGCAGCTGCTTAACCAACTGAGCCACCCAGGTGTCCCAACTATTTGTTTTCTTACAAGTTTTTATTTCTCAACTCTAGTAGTTAAATTTAGTCTAAAAGTAGTCTAAAATTTAGTTGTTCTTTTATACTGTATACTTTGTATTCCCTTCTTTACTTTGTTATATATTTTAGTTATTTTCTAATTGGTCCCCTTAGGGATTACAGCTAACATCTGAAAATGACCTAGTTTGAGTAATACCGACTTTGTTTCAATAGTATATAAACACTTTGCTCCTATACATCTCCATCTCTCCCCCTTTGTATTTTTCCCGATTATTCATATACTACTGTGGGCCTGTTAACATTTATTATTATGGCATAATGTATTGGCCCTTTAAATCATATAGGGGAAAAAATAAATCATATAGGGAAAGAAGGAATTAAAGCCAAAGCACAGTACATTTATCTACATAGTTACCTTCTTTATTTCTTCATGTGGCTTTTATCCTGCCATTCAGTCTATAAGACTCTCTTTACCATTTCTGGTTAAGGCACACCTTTTAGTAACAACTTGTCTTAGATTTGGTTTATCTGGGAGTCTTAGTTTTTCATTCATTCTTGAAGAATCATTCTGTTGGATACAGAATTCCTACTTGACAGTCTCTTCTCTACTTCAAGCATTTTTTTCCTGCACTCTCTTCTCCTGAGACTCCCATAATGTACATATTGGTCTGCTTAGCAGTATCCCACAGACCCTTCAGGCTCTATACAGGTTTCTTCATTTTTTTTCTTTCTGCTCCTCAGAGTGGATAATATCAATTATATGGTCTCAAGTTTGCTGATTATTTATTTGCTGTTCAAATCTGCTGTTGAGTCCCTCTAGCAGATTTTCAAATTTCAGTTCAATTTTCAGTTCTGATATTTCTATTTGGTTCCTTTCACAATTTGTCTTTTTATTGATATTCTCATGATGTCCTGCATAGTTGTCCAGGTTTCAACCTGTACATGGTTTCCTCTAGCACTTTGAGGATATTTAAAACAGCTGATTTAAAGTCTTTATTTAATCCAGAGGTGCCTGGATGGCTCAATTAGGTGGCCGAGTCTTGGTTTGGGGTCAGGTCATGATCTTGGGGTCCTAGGATTGAGCCATGAGTTGGGCTTCACAGTCAGTAAGGAGTCTGCTTAAGGATTCTCTTCCCTTCTCCCTTTGTCCTTCCCCTGCCCCAACACATGTGCTCTCACTCTTGCTCTAAAAATAAATAAATCTTAAAGTCTTTAGTCCAATGTCTAGCTTTCCTCAGCAACAGTTTCTGTTTCTTGTTGAAAACCAGACATTTATATATTATAATTAGCCAATGAATCTAATTAGAAATCAGATTCTCCTCCTTCCCAGTATTTGCTGGTTTCAGTGAAGGCTTAGCTTACGTTAGCTTGAGATTTCCTTGAATATCAGGAGCTTAGAAGACACCTCTTCCACTCTTTACAGATTGACTGGCTCAAGGCTAGAGAACTCCTTCAATACTTAGCCAGGCCATTTACAATTTGCCTATGCTTGCAGTGTGATGAGTAGTGAAAGCTTGGGTTTTTCTCAGGTTTTTTTCCTGGCAATGTACCCTGAATAGAGCTATGCATGGCTTTCTAAACTCCCCAGCACACACATACTTTTTAATGCCCTCATTTCCCAAAGAAACTCTCTACTATGGCTTTTAGGCAATCTACCTATATTATGATTTTAATCTTTGGCCCCAAGCAACTGTGGATTTTATATATATATAATTTTTTTTTTTAGATTTATTTGACAGAGAGAGATCACAAGTAGGCAGAGAGAGAGAGAAGGAAGCAGGCTCCGATGCGGGACTCCATCCCAGGACCCTGAGATCACGACACAAGTCAAAGGCAGAGGCCTAACCCACTGAGCCACCCAGATGCCCCACTGTGGATTTTTTTTTTTTTTTTTTTAAGATTTTACCTATTTGTTTGACAGACGGAGATCACAAGTAGGCAGAGAAGCAGGCAGAGAGAGAGGAGGAAGCAGGCTCCCCGCTGAGCAGAGAGCCCGATGTGGGGCTGGATCCCAGGACTCTGGGATCATGACCCGAGCCGAAGGCAGAGGCTTTAACCCACTGAGCCACCCAGGCGCCCCCCCCACTGTGGATTTTTAAATTGCCTTACAATTTTGAGTAATGCCTGCCACTTTTCTGCCCTTAGACAACTCTAAATATGTACGGACAGATGTGTGTACCTTGTGTCGGTCCTTCAGGTAGCCCATACACAGGTTAGAATAGACATACACGGGATGCCTGGGTGGTTCAGTCGGTTAAGCGTCTGCTTTCGGCTCAGGCCATGATCCCAATGTCCTGGGATCGAGTCCCACATCCGGCTCCTTGATCTGCGGGGAGCCTACTTTTCCCTCTACCTCTCCCTGAGTTCCTGCCTGTACTATCTCTCTGACAAATAAATAAAATCTTAAAAAAAAAATAGACATACACAATAATTTTTAAGGGGCACCTGGGTGGTGTAGTCAGTTGGGTGCCTGACTCTTGGTTTCGGCTTGGGTCAGGATCTTAGGGCTGTGGGACTGAGCCCTGCCTCAGGCTCCGGACTCAGCACAGAGTCTCCTTGGAATTCTCTCTCCCTCTCTCCAAAAAAAAAAAAAAAAGAAGAAGAAGAAGAAGAAGAAAAAAAAAAAAAAGAAAAAGAAAAAAAGAAATCATTTAAAAATACTTGGTTTCAAAAAAAAAAATACTTGGCTTCTTTAAAAAAAAATAGTAATAACTTGCAGTAATATCTCTGCTCCCTTTAGAACCAAGGACCAGGTTCCCACACTGGGAACAAAGGCTTCCCTCAAGACGCCTATAAAGCTAGGGATGGGCAGGGCCTGAGGCCAGTAAAAACACCACAGTGCTTTTCTTCTTGTATAAAGTTTGCCTAGGGGTACCTGGGTGGTTCAATTGGTTAAGCATCTGCCTTCAACTCAGGTCATGATCCCAGGGTCCTGTGATTGAGCCCTGCATCAGGCTCCCTGATCAGAGGGGAGTCTGCCTCTCCCTCTGCCTCTTTCCTGCTCGTGCTTTCACTCTCTCAAAAAAAAAAAAAAAAAAAAAAACTTTAACAAAAAATTTGCCTTTTTCGTGATTTGTCTTTTACTTCTATTTGGTTGCTATAAACCTTTAACTGCTTTCTGGGATTCTGGAAAAGTTGGTTTTGATAGTTTCTGGTTCTTTTCAATGCTTCTGTGGAAGGATGGAAGTTTAAAGGTGCCTACTCCATTTTGCTTATGTCATTTGTACATTTGTACTGAGATATTATATTCATGAATATTGTATCAATTACTGAAAGAGGAATTTTTATAGTTTGCCACTATGGTTGTGGGCTTCTGTATTTCCTCCTGTAGTTCTTATTTTTCCTTTATATATTTTGAGGCCATGTTATCAGTTATATTCAAATTGAGATTTATTATATACATCTTCCTTGTGACAAACTTTAAATATCTCTTAAGACTTTTGCCTCTAAATCTAGTTTCTCTGAAATTACTGTAGCTACGCTAGCTTCTGTTGGGTTATTATTCACATGGTATGGTTTCCTATCCTTTACTTTCAGTCCTTCTATGTCCTTTTTTTAGATGTATCTTTTGTAAAAAGCATATAATGTGGGTTCTTTTTTTTTTTTTTTTAATTTATTTATTAGTTAGAGAGAGAGCACAGGCAGACAGAGAGGCAGGCAGAAGCAGGCTCCCTGCCGAGCAAGGAGCCCGATGTGGGACTCGATCCCAGGACGCTGGGATCATGACCTGAGCCGAAGGCAGCCGCTTAACCAACTGAGCCACCCAGGCGTCCCGGTTGTTTTATTTCTTGATTCTTCTTTTAAATTTTATCCATTCACATTTAATGTAATTGCATATACAGACCACTGAACAATACAAGGCTTAGGGGTACTGACACCCTGCTCAATCAAAAATCCCCATATAACTTTTTTTTTTTTAAAGATTTTTTATTTGACAAAGATCACAAGTAGGCAGAGAGGCAGGCAGAGAGAGAGGAGGAAGCAGGCTCCCTGCTGAGCAGAGAGCCCGATGCGGGGCTCGATCCCAGGACCCTGAGATCACGACCCAAGTCAAAGGCAGAGGCCTAACCCACTGAGCCACCCAGGTGCTCCACTGTGGATTTTTAAATTGCCTTACAATTTTGAGTAATGCCTACCACTTTTTTACCCTTAGACAATTCTAAATATGTACAGACAGATGTGTGTACCTCATGTCAACCTGATCATGACCTGAGCCAAAGACAGAGGCTTTAACCCACTGAGCCACCCAGGCACCCCTCCCATATACTTTTTGCTTCCCCAAAACATAGCTACTGCTAGTCTTACCAATAACAGCCGATTAACACACTTTCTATGTTGTATTACATACTGTACTCTTACAGTAAACTAAGAAAAAAGGAGAGAGTAAAAGAATAGCAGAAAATAATTTAGTGCACTATAAAAATGCACTATAAAAATTCCACTTATAAAAGCAGAACTGCATAGTTTAAACCCATTTTCCTCAAGGCAAAGTGTGTATTTTAGCTTAAATCCATTTTCTTATCATGTATTTTCTATTTGTCCTATCTGTTCCCTGTTCCTTTTTCTCTCCTGTGTTCTTTTGAATTTGTTAAATTTATTTTCTCTTTTTTTCCCTCCCACTATTAGCTTGGAAATTTTACTTTCTCTTGCTGTTCATTTAATGATTAGATATTCTAAATACTATAGCATACAACCTTACTTTGTCACAGTCTAATTTTAATTTTCTTTTACCCAGTTCCCAAGCAGTGGAAAGAACAGAAAACACTTCTCATTGCTTTTACTCCCCCTCGTAACATTTATTTTTTTCAATTCTATGTCAACTTTCAGTCTCAGAATACCTCTTTTATACAGTCAATATTCATCTATATCTGCATATTACTTTTTTCATTTTTTTAAAAAGATTTTTATTTATTTGACAGAGATCACAAGTAGGCAGAGAGAGAGGGAGGAGGAAGCAGGCTCCCTGCTGAGCAGAGAGCCCGATGCGGGGCTCAATCCCAGGACCCTGGGATCATGACCTGAGCCGAAGGCAGAGGCTTTAACCCACTGAGCCACCCAGGCGTCCCTGTGTTTTTTTCATTTCTTCTTGTCTCTAATCTTCCTTCTAGGAGCTTTTTCATTCAGAACTTCCATTAACATATGTATACCAGTGACTTATACCTCAGTTTTTGTCTAAAAATTACTTTAAAAAAAGATTCATTTATTTGAGAGAGCAAGCACCCATACAAAAGTGGGGGAAGGGGCAGAAGGAGGGGGACAGACTCTCAAGCAGACTCCCCGCTGAGAAGAGCCTGACATGTGGCTCCATCTCACAACCCTGAAATCATTACCTGAGCCGAAACCAAGAGATGGACGCTCAACTAGTGGGATCCACCCAGGCACCCCATAAAAAGGTCTTTATTTCATTGTCAGTCTTGAAGGATATTTTTAATGGGTATAGAATTCTAGGTTAGGGATGACATTCTCAATCTCTTGTTATTTGGCCTCCCTTGTTTTTAAGTGAGCTGCCAGTGTGTTACTTTGAATTCTTTTTCTTCTGACTTCTGTTACTTTCATTTTCAGTAGATTTATTATGAGATGCCTAAAAATATACATTTTTATTCTACTTAGACTTCATAGGGCTCCTTAACTCTACAGTTTCATTTCTTGGTTGAATTTGAATGTTTTCCTGCCATTTCCTCATTTCTTCCCATACTGCTGACCTACTCTCCTGCCCCTTTTTTACTCCTGAGACTCCAGTCCATATATGAGGTCTTTTACTCTATCCTTGGTCTCTTACATTGTTTTCTCATTTTTTCTCTCTTGACAGTTTATTCTGGATTATTTCCTTCAGATCTTTTAGTTCACTAAATTATTCTCCGTGTCTATACTGCTATTAACCCTGTAAATTGAAATTTAAATTTCAGTTACTGTGGGTTTTTTTTAGATTTCTTTGAAGGAGAGAGGAAATCTTGAGCAGACTCCCTGTTAAGCATGGAGCCCAACATGGGGTTTGATCTCACAACCCTGAGATCACAACCTGAGCTTAAGTCCACTGCTTAACTGACTTAGACACCCACGTACCCACAGTTACTGCGTTTTTACTGTATTTGTTTTTGACACCCCATCCACATCTGCTTTCTGTACTTCAGGTATTTATTTCCTTTTCTTCTCTGACTGCTCTGGCTAGTACCATGTTGAATAAAAGTGGTGAGAGTGGACATCCTTATCTTGCTCCTGATCTCAGGGAAGAGCTGCCAGTTTTTCCCCATTGAGCATGCTGTTTGCTGTGGGTTGTTCATCTATGGCCTTTATCACCTCCAGGTATGTTAGCTCTAAACCCACTTTGTTGAGGGTTTTTTTTTTCATGATTGTGTGTTGAATTTTGTCAGATGCTTTTTCTGTATCTGTTGAAGTGGTCATATGGTTCTTATGTGTTCTCTTATTGATGTGACCTATCACGTGATTTCCAAATACTGAACCACCATCGTAGCCCCAGGAATAAACCCCACTTGATGGTGGTGAATCATGTCTTTCAATGTACTCTTGGATTCGGTGTCCTAGTATTTGTTGAGGATCTTTGCATCTACACTAATAAGAAGTATTGTCCTGGGACGCCTGGGTGGCTCAGTGGGTTAAGCCACTGCCTTGGGCTTGGGTCATGATCCCAGCGTCCTGGCATCAAGTCCTGCATCGGGCTCTCTGCTTGCCAGGGAGCCTGCTTCTCCCCTCCCCTCTCTGCCTGCCTCCCTGCCTCTCTGCCTGCTTATTGTTGTGTGATCTCTATCAAATAAATAAATAAAATCTTAAAAAAAAAAAAAAGAGGTATTGTCCTATAGTTCTCTCTGTGTGTGGGGTCGTTAACCTGGTTTTGGTATCGGGGTAATGGTATCCTCACAGAATGAGGTTGTAAGTTTCCCTTCCTCTTTTATTTTTTTTTTCCTCTGGAATAGCAGAAGAATAAGTATTAACACTTCTTTAAATGTTTGGTAAAATTCACCTGTGAAGCCATCTGGTCCTGACCTTTCATTTGTTGGGAGTGTTCTGATTATCAATGGTGTTTTCATTGTTGGGGATCAGTCCGTTCGGATTTTCTGTTTTTTCCTGATTTGGTTTTGGGAGGTGGCTTCTTTTTCTAGGAATTTATCAATTTCTTCTAGGTTGTCCATACTCTTGGCATGTCATTTCCCATACTACTCTCTTACGTGGTCCTTTGCATTTCCGTGCTATTGGCTGTTACTGCTCCTCTCTCAGGAGTGACTCTGAGCCCTCTCTCTCTCTGTCTGTCTGTCTCTCCATGAGTCCGGCTAAGGGTTTATCGATTTGTTGGTCTTTTCAAGGAACAAGCTTTTGGTTTTATTGATCTTTTCTGTTGGGGTTTTTTTTTTAGCTTTCACTTATTTCTGCTCTAATCTTTGTTATTCC
>RCUC01120911.1:0-14637 GCA_003697995.1 Taxidea taxus jeffersonii
TGTTACTTATTCATTTAACATATGAACTATAAGGCAGAGAGACCACATTTACAAGGATTCTGGTAAAAGTGAAGTGGTGGAAAGAGTGAACCGATTTATGAATATGGTTTCATTATAAGCTTCCCACGGGAGTTGGAACTCCTTTCCCATTGCTATACAATGAGGCTATGTTAAGACTCATTGCAAATAGATGTCACAGCACTGAGGGGCAAGAAATTTCGTGAATCCCAAGGCTTTTGATGACCTGTACTAGGGACATAAAATGATATGATGAGTAAATATTTTAGCTTTCAAGGAAATGGTTGATGGCATTTAAATATCCTGCCCCCCCCCCCGCCCCAGAATCACACGCACAATCTTGACATCAATAAGTTAATGGCCACTGTCTTTTTACAAGGAGACCAGGTGTTATTCAGAAGGCCAAGCAGGTACCTGGGGTTCTGAGACCCTTTACCCAGCCTTTCATGTACTCTGATTATTTAGGAGGCTTTGGGGATTAAGAGCAGCATCTCTTATAGCCAAGCTTAGCTCTTGCCCTTGTTGTAATGTGTGAAGAAAACGGAACATAGAGCTTTCCACTTGGCACAGGGAGCCACAGTGAAGCCATGATAGAGGAGTTTCCTCATTTATAATTCAAGTCAAGAAGAAGACTAGTGTGTGCTTTCTAAGAGAAAGGAATTGACTTTCATGCTGAGAAAATTTAATCCTTTGCCTTCCCTGGGTGTCAGTGTCTTTCTGAAGTAGACATAGGCCAGTTAAGGTGGGGAGGGGTCAGAGGACTAGACAGATTTGAAGGTGGGATGGTCACGGGTATGTGGGACATGGGGTCATGAAGGTTTGCATCAGGAGAAGCAGAGAAGCGAGTCAAAGTCATGTGGGATTGGAGAGGCTGAGAGAAAGAATGAATCATAGGGGCTCAAGCCTGGGCTGGAGGTAAAATGTGAGTTTCTGAAGATCAGATCAGATCTAGAAGATCTGAAGATGGCAGCTAGAAGATCAGATGAGGGTACCATTTTGCTCCATTACCACCTCTGACTTAACCCAGACTCCAGCATAGAGTTGAAGCTCAACAAATATTTATCAGTTGAATGAGGGAATAAATGATTACAGTAGAAACAGGAGGAACTGGGCAGTATACCAGAACATGTTCTGGGGAACCAGGACATAAGGCATCAATACTCTGAGTAGAACAGGGGAATCATACAACTTCTGGCTCCAGGTAGAGGCAAGGATGTCTTTCTGGAACCAGGCAGGAGTTCAAATCCATTGTGCTTAGATTCTGGGTATATATATCCAAAAAAATTGGAATCAAGATCTTGAAGAGATATCTGCATCCCTATATGCACTACAGTCTTAGTCACAATAGCCAAGATGCAGAAAAAAACTTAAATGTCCATTAATGGATGAATGAATAAAGAAAATGTGGTATATGTGTACAATGGAATATTATTCAACCTTTTAAAGAAAAGGAAATCCTACTATATGTGACAACATGGATGAACTTCGAGGATTTTTTCTAAGAGAAACAAGCCAGTCATAGCAGGAAAACTACTGCATGCTTCCACTTATGTACAGAATCTAGAATAGTCAAACCTGTGGAAACAGAACAGGATGGTGGTTTCTGGATGCTGGTGCAGGGAATGGAGGGTTGCTGTCCAGTGGGTAAAAATGGGTATGTTCTAGAGATCTGCTGTACAGCACAGTGTCTAAAATTAATAATGCTATGTTGTGCACTCAATGTTTTGTTAAGAGGGCAGATCTCTGTAAAGTGGTCTTATCACAGTTAAAAAAAAGAAAAAAAATTAGCTGCAAGGCTGGCTTGATACTAAATGTCCCATCCTCAGGCCAATGGCCTTTACATTCTTGCTGATTAGACATGGGGCTGTTATCTGAGCCTGGAATGGAGCAAACTGTAGGGTAGTTACAAAAGGCCTCAGCTACACAGATCTGAAGAGCATGGGAACCCATTTTCCTTGACTCAACTGGCTCCCAGAAAACTCATATTTCATGAAGGGCCATGTTTAAGGGTACAGACAGGAAAGGAGATTTGGTGTTGTTTTTTGTGCCTCCAAGTCTTAAGTGGGATGTATGTGAGAATATGTGTATGTGTCTCTGTTTAAGAGAGAATTTCAGGTAGAGGGAGTACACAGAAGAAGGGATTAGAGAAACACTCACACCTGAGGATACACAGAGATATGGGGACATAGCAAGATAGAGAGATACAGAGGTATTTAGACACAGAAGCAGAACAAGAAAAACGAAGGTATAGAAAGAGTCAAGCACAGGTCTGGTGGAATTTCTTCCTCCCCTCTGCCCCCAATTCATCACGGTTGGCATGACTGAAGATGAGGTGGTTCAGATTTTTTTTTTTTTAGATTTTTATTTATTTATTTGATAGACAGAGATCACAAGTAGGCAGAGAGGCAGGCAGAGAGAGAGGAGGAAGCAGGCTGTCCGAAGAGCAGAGAGCCCGATGCGGGGCTCGATCCCACGACCCTGGGATCATGACCTGAGCCGAAGGCAGCAGCCTTAACCCACTGAGCCACCCAGGTGCCCCGAGGTGGTTCAGATTTTAATTGGGACTCTAAGGGTATACTTCTGTTAGATCTTAGGAAGGTTAGAGAAGTTGAGATTTAAAAAAGAAGAAAAGGAAATTAGCCTCAAAATAGAGAAAAAGCACTCTTTACAAAAGAGAGTCATTATAATGACAAAATTAAGTTTGGAAACACAGAAAGCACATCAAGATAGACCCTAGTCCTCCAGGACATAAGCTGGGTCCCAATGACCGGCTTCACGGGCAAGCCATTGTGTTGGATATTTTGGTTCTGAGCATTCCCCCATATATCTATATCCATGTAGATCCCTGACACTATGATTGAAAAAAATATTTACGAATCAAAACATTAATAAGCAGATACCCTTTTCGTTGCTCTTACTCATATTCAGGTGAACTCCAGGCCAGCTTTCTTCCTGGCAACTCTGCCCCACCTCACATGTAAACAGAAGTAATTATAAATCATACCGCAGGCTAGTCAACAGGAAATCTTCCAAGTCTGGGCTTTAATTCACTTTGGGTGATAGTTCGTCTTGCACACAGCCCCACCAGACAGGAATAACTTACTTTAATTGACCATCATTCGTGAACTGGAGTGTGGTCTACTTTGGAAATGACACTGCCACTTTATTGTAACTGTATTTCTCTGACTCATGGTTATCTTACTGAAGGGAGTGGATCAATTTTTCATAAATCATAAAAATATGTAGAAAAATCAAGTCGATTTCTTTCCCCAGCCCTTTCTAGCTCTCTACACAATGACAAAAAGTAAACGAATGCTGCATTCAGTGACCATACAGCTATACTTGGAATTCTCCCTAAGAATATGGTCTTAGGTGGTAAAAGCCAGTGGTCACAACCTGAGGTTGGGAAAGGGAATGACATGGGCCATGGTAACTAGGTAACTTTGGTAACTAGGCTAATGCAATCAAGACTCTTGTAGCCCTAATGATAGCAATTGCTTTGATCCTAGAGTCTTTGTCCTTTATCAAAGAGCTATTCCTAGGGACTGGGATGATCCTACATGCAATGGCATTAGGACTCCTATACCTTTTTTTTTTTTTAAAGATTTTATTTATTTATTTGACAGAGAGAGAAAGAGAGAGAGAGAGAGAGAGAGAGAGCGAGCAAGCAAGCACAGGCAGATAGAGTGGCAGGCAGAGGCAAAGGGAAAAGCAGGCTCCCTGCCAAGTAAGGAGCCCGATGGGGGACTCGATCCCAGGATGCTGGGATCATGACCTGAGCCGAAGGCAGCTGCTTAACCAATTGAGCCACCCAGGTGTCCCTGGACTCCTATACCTTTAAAATGCCAGGGAGGTAGCAAAGATATGTCCCAGAGTGTGGAGGAACAGACAATGAGGGGGCAGTAAATCCCTGCACTTCATCAGAGGCCTCTGGGGCCACATCGCTATGTGGATGGAAGACCTGGCCATGAACCTCAGTGTCATTTCCTTTCTCTCCTTTTAACCAAGGCCTTGGAAAGGCATAGAAGGAAGGCATACCCATTCTGTTGCAAGAATCACGGTCTTCGGGGCACCTGGGTGGCTCAGTGGGTTAAAGCCTCTGCCTTCGGCTCAGGTCATGATCTCAGGGTCCTGGGATTGAGCCCTGCATCGGGCTCCCTGCTCAGTGGGGAGCCTGCTTCCCTCTCTCTCTGCCTGCCTCTCTGCCTGCTTGTGATCTCTCTCTCTCTGTTAAATAAATAAACAAAATCTTAAAAAAAAAAAAAAAAGAATCATGGTCTTCATAAAGAGAAGACCTCAATGAGCAGGTTATTCCATTGGGGTGATGGCATCATGTTAATTCGACCGTGGTCATTCTGTGTGCCCGGATGATGGGTGAGGCCTGGGCTTTAGTGGCTCCTGTGCTGCCCTTTTCCTGGTGTCTCTATACAAATAATTCTGTGGCACTGGTTTAGAAATCCACACCCTTTCCCTGTGGGAGACAGCCACAGCCACGTTTGGTTCCACTACAACATTTCAGTCACATGCTTCTAGATGATAGAGGAAGCCCCATGGGTAATTAAGAAGGATTTTCTTTTCAACTGGGGAGTATGGTTTGTAAGAAGAAGAGGAACACATGGAAAGGAAATGTAGATCCACGTGTGGCTATGGATATGCGTACAAATGAATTATAAGATAAATTATAAGAACCTGAATTATAAGATAAAATTTTAAGCAGTGCCCACACACTGTGAAGTACCTATCCACGCTCATAGTTTGGAAGAGGAAGTGTTCATGAACAAAGCATATCTGGAAACACATCGCATTTTGGAGGCACTCATGCTCCCCTTTCCTTTCCTGTAGCTTTTCTGAGTAAATGAACATTCTCATTCTCTTCCTTGGAAACCCAAGGGGCTCACTGCGTTAACTTCCATACAATAGGAAATAAGTAAAAGCCATCAAATAAATTTAAGTTTGATACCAAAGTCTGTTGTACTTTGGGGCGCCTTTTCATGTGTTTGCATAGAACAGACTCATTTGTGTATGTGTACATGTACATTATGACAGATATAATATGTATTTGGGGGTTTTGGGAAACTATAATTAAGGCATCGTGTAGCTGTCATCTGTAAATACTCAAGAATAACCATCCTTGTGTGAAACTGGTATTCTCCGATTTGAAAGACTTCAGCAGGCCAAATTTTCTTGCAAATTACTGACTTGGAAGTATTTTTACCTGATCCCTCCCAGCAATATATTTCAGTATAAAGTACGTTTACTTTCCCCACTTTCTTCCTAATAAATGGTGCAGTTTAGGAAACGATAATTGACTCATTGATGCATATAGGGCTAAGGGGCTTCTTAATTTTAATTTTGTAAAGAGTAGTTTTGGCTCTTTACCACAGTCTCCCAGTTCTAGAACTTGCTAACTTAGTATTCTGGAATCATTTGTTTGCTTGCCTTGCCTGTGAACACACCTCTGGCTGCATCTGTAAATAAAATGAGCTTGAGTCAGTTTTGCTGTGTCTATCTTTCAGTGTTTCAATTTAGTTTTCAAAGGCTGCTCCGTGAGCATCCCTTTAAAAAATGGGCTGCGGATAGATGGACACAATGGAAAGACCAAATTTCCCAGCTAAGAATGCCAGGAGACATCTCTAAGCAGTTATGGAGATAGAGATGTCTGGAAAGTTTATTGCCCTTAATTTGCTCAACATTTTCTCCCCTGCCACCCCTCCCCCATTGGTAGGTGTTAAGCTGTTTAAGGGAGCTTGACATTTAGCTTTGAAATGAACACAATTTTTTTTGGTTCCACTTAACAGCCAGGGTAAGTTTTCATAGGTAATTTAGCAAAGGCCAAACTTTTCTAATAATGTAGATTTGATTTATCTAGCCAAGCTTGTTATTCTCACTCCTGAGAAGCCTTCGAACTTGGGTGGCTTTCTAACCGACACACCCCAGTCCCCATTCACTCACTAACGCCCGTGGCCCCCCAGGAAGATCTGCTCCTCCCTCATTGTCCTTTTCAGCATTCTTGTCTCTTTCTTACCTGCTCTACCAGTTAGGGTGATGGTGGGTGCAAATGCTCCCACCAGCTCTTTTTCTTTCCAATTACTTCTTACCACATAAACAAGTCACTTCTTGTGATAATGATACATTTTCTTGTCTCTTGATGATGAGAACAAATTACACATTTTTGGCTTGTGACCAGAGATGTAATTTGTTCAATGTCCATTGCATGCACTGGCCTCACTACACAAAATTCTTGTTTGCTTATCCAATATCAATTTCCATTTTTTCCCCCCAGTAATTCTTCTTCTTTTTGGGTGTATGCCATTTGGTTCAGGCCGCTGTCCTCCCAGGGTGAAGCGGCTCCGCTCCCATTTCCTTTTTATGTGATCTGCCTTGGCCAATTGAAGCCTAGCACCCCCCCTCTCCCAAATCTGGCTTCAGTAATTGGTTAAACAGAAGCGTTGATCTGATGAGCGCCAATAAGAGCTGAGAACGACCAAGACTAAGGACGTCTTTTCCCAGTGGGGTAGGAGAAAAGTAAATCCTAGGCCTGGAACTGATTGTTCACCCAAGGGGATAACCCCTTTTCCTGGAGCTTGTGTAGGGAGATAATAATACCAGGTCATGTTTGGCATGTGGGTTGATGGAGACACTGTAGGGTAGGAGATATCACTATGAATAAGGCTTCACATTACGGAGGACATAGAATTCAGCCAGGCCTTGAAGGATGAAGGGGATTTGGAGACCCAGGGAAGGTCCTTCTGTGAGTATTTGTTCTTCCTAATACTCTGCCTCCGTGACATATCTTGGGTCTCTGTTGGGTGTCTTTTCTCTCCATTTGGTTCCTTAATGCTCCTTTTTCTTAGGATTCTGTGCTTGGATGGCTGACCATCTTGTTCACTAGCTCTTGGTTCAATCAACAGTATAGTTTTTGATGACCATTTCTGTGTACAAATGATTCCCAAACCCATTTGTCCTGTCCAGACAGACATCGGTTTTAAATTCTAGCACTCATTTCCAGCTGGCAACAGGTTTTAGCTTAATGTTGACTAATGACACTATGACACTGCATTGTCCCCCGTAATGGAATATATCCTGAAGTCATCCCAGAATTCTCCCTCTTTAAACTTAAAATCATCAGATTTGGTTTATTCTGGTCTTTCAATATCTTTTCCACTCCCCTGCCCTTATTCAAATATCTCTTTTCAAGAGTCTCCTCTTGTTTACCTTACGTTTGCCTTTCTAGTGTGAGTCAGATATTTTTGTTTTTGTTTTTGTTTTTCAGATCTGTTCTTACCTTGTCACACCCATATCTTGGGTTCCCTTGGCCTAATAGATTATACCCACATTCTTTAGCATGGTGTATAACAATCCTCTTGACTTGGTCCTTGAATTCCTTTTCTTACATTCCTTTTCTTGACTCAGTGTATTCCTAGCCATATCAAGCAAACTGTAGTTTCCCCAAACACACTGCATATTGTGTACAACCACTTAACTGGCAAATATTTTCTGTTGGCTTTGATGGGCCGAAATAATAGGCACTAGTACTGTTTGGGGGAAATCAAGGATACAGAGAAGTAGTTGAGCACAATCAGCACTCAGGCAGAGAGACTCATCAGCTTCTCCAAGGCAGATGGAGATATAATCTTCTGGGCTACAAAATCCTCACCAAAGGAATGCACAGCAGAGAATGATAATAATGTATGAATAAGTGAGTCTCATGGTAGACCTTCAGGAGGACAACCTGAAGATCCAGTCCTCCGTAATAAGTAAATGGTTCCTTTAAGTTTAGGTGGAAATAAGTCAGGAATCATCTAACCTGGCCAGGTGCTTCACTTAAATCTTGGGGTTAAACAGAACAATCAGGTGTGAACAAAAAACTCACATATCTCTCTTATGATTAGGATAACGCTGCCCAGCTCAAAATCATTCCTGAATTTGGGTTGGTCATCTAGTTATCTCTGGGGTCATGCTAACCAGATTCTTAGACCACTATTAGGACCATACTGCAAGATATGATGGCTTCCACCTTTCATATTCCCTCTGTCTGATTTGCCTTTCCCTGCCTTCTTTATCTGGTGAGCTGTTTACTTACCTCTCAAAACTCAGTCTGGATGTCACGACCTTTGTAAAATGTCTCTGCATTTCATCATCATTAAGAGAACCAGCTTTTATATTCTGGTTGCAGTTTATAAGCCCCTCAGTGGTTGTGATTATCTTTCCTCTGACCATGTTCTGTTTATCTGGCATCTAGTACATGAATACTGTCTGGCACATAGTAGGTGCTCACAAATAGTTTTTGAATAAATGATTGGATGAGATGAGGGATGGAATGAGCAAAGATAACAAACCCGGAGAGTCAAATATACACAGTTTGTGTATGAGATCTTGTTGGGGATGTGCTGGAAAATACATTGCAGAAATTGATTGTCAAGGTCAATCAGTTTGTTTTAATAGTGAAACCCTGCTCTAAATTTACAAATTGTGAATTTGATTAAATAAAATGTGAAATATCTAAACAATGCATTATAAGTTCCCATTAAAATGATGTAGAAATAGGGCGCCTGGGTGGCTCAGTTGGTTAAGTGACTGCCTTCGGCTCGGGTCATGATCCCGGGGTCCCAGGATCAAGTCCCGCATTGGGCTCCCTACTGAGTGGGAAGCCTGCTTCTCCCTATTCTACTCTCCCTGCTCATGCCCTCTCTCTCTCTGTGTCAAATAAATAAATAAATAAATAAATATTTAAAAAATGATGTAGAAGTAGATTAATTGATTAAAAAGTATTTAATTTGAATGTCAATTTAAAGTATTGATTGATGTAGGACAGTGACTCATGGGGTTGACCCTGGGTATAAACTAGCTATACCAGTCAGGGTAGGTTAGCTGCTATAACAAATATAACAAATACTCCTCAAATCCAAAGTCTTGACTCAATGGAAGTTTAATTGTCACTCATACAGAATGCAAAGAGGACATTTTGGGTTGGATAACTGTGCTCCAAGCAGTGAATCGGGACCAAGTTTCTTCTATCTTGTGACTGTCCTGCTGTGTGATTAAGATTATGGACCAGAGTTCTGTTTTCTGGTCCTACAGAGGTTTAGGGGAGCTAAGAAATGTGGCCTTGTATGCCTCGGAGGAAAATGAAGTGGTTTCATGACCACCAAGCACTGTCCCTTGTGCACCAGAAAATAAAAAAAGGAGGGTCTACCTTTAAAGCAAGCTGTACTTCAATGGAAGTCATATTTACAATTCTATTTTGTCTATTGTAAGAAGTCTACCTTAAGAAGACCTGTAAAAAATTACAAAAGGCACGTGACATTATTTTTCAGCTTTGGAAATGGTTGCTTTGTACTCATTCAAGTCGACAGGATAATTTAACAGCAGTGATTCTATCAACATCATCACTGCCATCATCATCATCATTATCACATCTTCATTGAAAGCCTAATGTGATATATAGGTCAGCGCACTGGGTAATGGAGTTTCAAGGAGGCATAAAGGCCTTGAGGATTTTATAATCAAGTTGGGAAGTCAGAATAACTACATTTATAAGGTAAATCATAATGCAAGACTGCATGTGCTTAGTGCTAAATGAGTGGCAGTGATATTAAAGAGAAATGGGCCTCTTCGAGATGGATATAATGGACTCTAAGAAATATAGGTATTGCCTATATCAGAGAGTCATATACTATAAAAACCATAAAAACCGTAGACTAAGAACCTTCAGGAGTATAGACCGCTTCCTTTATCTTGTAAGTGAGTATACTAACCTGTCCCTAAAAATGTCCTCCAAATCCCATTCTTAGGCAATCCCGCTCTTTTTCCATAGGGTTGGGTTGACTCCATGACTTGTTTTTCACTCAAAGGATGTGGCAGAAGTGGCATTGTGCCAGTTGCACGCCTAAGGCTTGACAAGACCTGGCAGCTTCTGCTTCGGTCTCTTAAATACATACTCTGGGAGAAGTTAGCCACTGTGTAAGAGTCCCAGCACTCTGAGACAGCCATGCTCTGAGGAAGCCCAAGCTAGCCATGTGGAGAGGCCATGCGGAGAGAGAGATGCCCAGCTAGCCATGAGCCATTCCAGTTCAGGGGCCAAGCATGTGAATTCGACAGCCATCTTGAACTTCCAGTTGAGCCAGTCATTTAAATGACTCCCACACAGTTGCCATCTGACTTCAACTGCGAGTGAGAACTTGCCAGCTAGGTCCACCCAACTCACAAAACCATGGGTGTGTTCACACAGCAGTAGATAATCATAACAATGAAGAAACTGAGGTCACAGAGGCTAAAGGAGCCCCTCAAGGGGAAACACTACTCGTGACCAAGCCAGGAAGAGAGTCGCATTCTTTAACTGATTTGTAATCGAGTGTATTTGAGATCAGGACTCCTCAAATTTTAGTGGACATCGGAATTCCCCAGAGAAGTCGCTAAGCCTCAGACTCCTGGGCTCACTCCTCAGACACCATGAGTCAGTGGATCTGAGGATTTGCATTTCTAACAAGCTCTCCAGTGGTACTATTGCTGTGATCTGTTGACCACACTTTGAATCACCCTGCTGTGCATAGACCTGGCCAGGTGATCTTCCAGCTCAGGTTAGGCAAACAGCTTCTGCTGATTTGCCATTATACTTTTCCACAATTACCTGCTTGCTGTGTTTCCAGGTAAGTAAATGAAAAGTGCAAAGTGACAGGCCTTGTTCAGGAAGTGCCCAGTTGCAGCTGAGTCCCGTTTTAGCTTTTTCAGCTGTAGGCTGAAGAAACCCGTATGGTCTGTGAGAATAGACCCACTTATCTGAGTTCTGCTTTCCCTAGGTATGATGGCCCAGGTTTCATAACCTTGTTACCAGAAGCAATTAGGGGCATCATCCAGATTTTCAGATCCATTTCCCATGGAGACACATGTTAGGAATCTCCCACAGTGAATTTAATTAGCAGAAGATGTGGCTCAGCCAGCAACCTGGAGTGCAGATAACAGTCATGGCTGCCCAGCGATTGCCGCTCCTTTCTCTTAAAAAATGACAAGCTTCCTAAAAGGTGGTGATGAGTCTCAGCCGGACGTCAGGTGGGACTCTGTGCAGACTGATTTCACGTAATCAAGCAACTCACACATCTTGCTTCTATTCAATTTAAAGGACTCACCTAGGCCAAGATGCTAGTGAGAAAAGATAATGGCTTGCGAATGACAGCGTTAGGTATCTCCTTTGTGTTCCCAGACCTGTGTTGGCCACAGGTGTATCTTTGCAGATGTTTTGGATGTGACACAGTAATCATACTTACTTCCGGAATTGTTATTGAGGATTATCTGATGAGTATTTATATCCTACATTAATGGTAGGTATGCTATGAATCTGTTTGAGATATCTCTGCATAAAAAGCCATAGGATTATGATCTTCCATTGTGTGCCTGGCATTTAAACATGACTTTGTTAAGCATTCATGAAAGTCATAGGCAAACATTTGTCAAGCATCAGTGGGTGAATAGACCCCTCGCATGTGGAATATTTATGCTATTACAATACCTATTAGATATGATGTGAGAAATTGATTGAATATGCTCCTTGTACTATAATCCTACATGAGGATTAATGAATATATTAAGTACCAGATGGTATAATTTGGCATGGACTAAAGCTATTGGTAAACTGAGAATTTTTAATGTCCCTAGAGTTTCTGGTTTGGACTAATTGATTGATGGTCAAAATTTAGCCAGTGCTTTTGCATTCGTGGAGCTCTGTGGCTTTGAGTGGGTGGTCACAGTGGTGTGTAACTCTGACTTCTAAGGAGAGGATTTCATTATGGAAAGGAGCTCTTGGGTCAGTTAATAAGTGCTTCAGTTGTGATACCAATTCACACTACTATAAGCAGCCACAGCTGATGTTCTCCCATTTGCCCCCAGCATTTCCAAGACAGAACAGTATTATTATTAAAAAAAAAATTCGAGGCACCTGGGTGGCTCAGTGGGTTAAAGCCTCTGCCTTTGGCTCAGGTCATGATCTCAGGGTCCTGGGATCGAGCCCTGCATTGGGCTCTCTGCTCAGCAGGGAGCCTGCTTCCCATCCTCTCTCTCTGCTTCTCTGTCTACCTGTGATCTCTGCCTGTCAAATGAATAAATAAAATCTTAAAAAAAAAAAAGAGTATTGGTCAATCTTGATCACACCTATTTGTTTTTAGCTGCATCTATTTGACTATTGAAAAAGATGTTATTTTTGTTTTACATTTATTGGCTATTTGCTTCCTTCTCTCTCCTTCTGGCCCATTCATCCCCATTAACCTCTTTTCTAGTGGTACTTTTGCAGTCCTTTGTTATTCATTGGAAATACTTCATTTACAAAAGTTTGTTGAGCCCTGAACGGTGTTGGTCCTTGAACCATGTCAGTAACATGGATCGAGGACACTGGGAAGTATAACTGATCTGTGTGCCCCAGTAAGGTGGTTACATAATGGGTGTTTCCAGGCAAAGGTGCGTCTCTGTGAACCGCACCCAAGTGTTTGCATATGGCGAAAATGAAGACTCTGCAAAAGTGGGACTAGCAGGCAGCTCTCTAAGGAAGTTGAAGTTTTGGGTAACGTGTTACTTTAATTTACATTCACTTCACAGTCTGTGCACATACGAGTTATGTGGAAGAGGTTTAATTTTACTAGCTGCGGAAAGCAGGAAGGTCGCTAGCAACAGCAGAAAGAGCTGGGCTGTTTGCTAATGCACTTGGGCCTCAGCTGTAACCACACAAGGCAGGGCTATCTGGGGTGGAGTCCTTAAACAGGCAGTTCTCTGTCTTTGAGGGTTATTTGTTTTACTGAGCCAATATGTTTTTCCTAGTTAACATTTTCTGTAGTGTTCTGTTCTTGCCTGTTTAAAAGGCTGGTAAATATAGTTTGAAGGTGTGTGGAAGGACAAAGTATTGCTAACCTCATGTTGGAGGGTTAAACGCACTGTGTCCTCTTCTTTTCCCATGAAACCCAGATGTCCTGAGCTTGCAGGTCTTTTGAAATAGGACAGAATTGAAATTAAAACCTGAACTTTCAGGTGAGAGGGCCCTCATCTTCAGTAACCACTCCCTAAAACTCTTAAAATAGCCAAAACATCTAATTTAGTTTTATCATGACCCACCCCAATTTTGTCACATTTATTGTTTAGAGTCACATGTTTGGGATTTTAATCAGTGAAAGAACTCTATTTGGTTGAGGATTTAGTTTGTGACTACTGGGAAATTTGATTTATCTGTTTTAAGCAACCATCTGGAATAAGTTTATTTGTATTGCATGTCATGCATATATTTATGTTGCAAGATCAAAATCCTTAAATTGCATCCTTTTGAAATTTTATATATTATATAATGACAATTGCCAACACCACAATGAAGTGATTACACGGCTTTCAAAAATGGAAACATTGTGCAACAAAAGGATTACAATGTATAATGAAGAAGTTCATTTGCTTGAATATAAATGTGGTGAATAACGAAATGCATACACTATGAGCTGAGATGAATCTTCTGTCATTAGAAATACAATTACAGTGTATTGAAATTTCCAAGGTCTAACAAAAGTAAACAGATATATTGTTATCCAGCCAAAAATAGATCAAATTTATTTGTGAAAGTTTTCCTTAATTATGTCATAAATATATCAAATAACTTACAGTTGATAAAAACTGCAAAATATTGATAATGCGTATGTGTATATATGTGCATGTGTGAATTTTTTAATCAGAGAGCAGTGTTTATCTAGGTCTGTTCTGTGTATAATTTGAAGTCTTCTAGGTAGCTTTCAAGTGCTCTGCTCTTCTCCTTTTACCCCACACTCTCCCTCTCTTCCCACGAACACCATTGCTTCTCCTTATGCCTTAATAACTTCCTAGAAAAATCCTTCCATAGGAAAAGGTCTGAGGAACACAGTTATACAAAAGGATGAGTTAATGGAGCACCAACTTTGCATGTATATAGTGTGGTAGATCCCCCCTGACATTGGAGTCATATCAACGTTGGTTGGAATACCAAAATTGCCACTTCCTACTTGACAGTAAGTTACTTGACCTTTCTGAATTTTCTTTTATAAAGTTAAATATCTGTTATATTCCTGTAGTGTTAAATAGTATATTTAATATATGGCTCTTGATAGAGTGTGTTGCTCATGATAAGTTATTTTTAATTTTTATTTTTTATTAACATG
The DNA here is from genome assembly GCA_003697995.1 of Taxidea taxus jeffersonii. Classification (NCBI taxonomy): domain Eukaryota; kingdom Metazoa; phylum Chordata; class Mammalia; order Carnivora; family Mustelidae; genus Taxidea; species Taxidea taxus. The sequence goes on from RCUC01120911.1 coordinate 14,175, forward strand.
TAATGTATTATTTGTTTCAGGGGTACAGGTCTGTGAATAATCAGTCTTACACAATTCACAGCACTCACCATAGCACATACCCTCCCCAGTATTCATAACCCAGCCATCCTATCCCTCCCACCCCCTCCCCTCCAGCAACCCTCAGTTTGTTTCCTGAGATTAAGAGTCTCTTATGGTTTGTCTCCCTCCCTGGTCCCATCTTGTTTCACTTTTTCCCTCCCTACCCCCCACAACTCCCCGCCCTGTCTCTCAAATTCCTCATATCAGAGAGATCATATGATAATTGTCTTTCTCTGATTGACTTATTTCACTTAGTGTAATACCCTCTAGTTCCATCCATGTCATTGCAAATGGCAAGATTTCAGGTTTTTTTGATGGCTGCATAGTATTCCATTGTGTGTGTGTGTGTGTGTGTGTGTGTGTGTGTGTATACATATATATATATATATATATATATATATAT
>RCUC01120912.1:0-26997 GCA_003697995.1 Taxidea taxus jeffersonii
CCTGGCATTAGCAAGGGATGGCCATTTCCCACAATTCTCAGGGACAGCAGGGAAAGGAGGGTGGTGGGTGTCAAACTAGATTCCCTTGGTATATGCGTTGTTTTTCTTGGCAAGGGCCATACTTTTCATCTCTCTTAGTGAGACTCAAAGTTGATTTTTTCTTTTTCTTTTTTGTTGTGCTTGATTTTAGTTTTTAAGCCATCGTGTCTTGGGGATCCAGTAAGAAACAGGTGATGCATTCAAATGGAGTTATCCAAAAGACTCTTCTGAAGGGACTATATAGGTGTAGGCAGGGTTAAGAGAACAAAGCACAGGATGTGGAAGTATCCCGAGGCTAGTGGTATCAGGGAGCTGTTATGATGCCTAGTCCTGAAAGCAAGAAGGAAGGATTGATTATTAGAACTGGAAGGAGAAGCTCCATGGAAAGGCTCTGTCTGGCAGAAGGATGCAGTCAACCTTCAGTGACACAGCCGGGAAGGAGCCAAGAGAATAAATATCCTCATTGAACTCCCTTGTCAGTCCTCCCGTCTCCCGATGGCCCCTCCCATTCAGCACACTCAGCCAGAAGCTAGAAGGCAGGGAGCCAGACTGATGCTGTCCATAGAGATCAAGATCCTCTTGGGGGGGCACAGAGCTGACTGCAGAAGGGAGGATATAAGGATGCAAGTGGAAAATAGCTGACCAAGCAAGAGATGCAGATTGCTTGGATTATATTGGATGTTTCTATCCAAAGAGGGGTTTTTGTTTGGTGGAGTAAATGAAACTTTGCATTATTAGGTCAGCCACATAGAACTGTTGGCTGTGCCTACTTGTGATCTCTGTCAAATAAATAAATAAAATCTTTTAAAAAGCGGGGGGTAGATAGAATCCCTGGGGGGGAAAGGGATTTTTGTTTTATAGTCACTTATTAACATATTCTTACTTGAAAAGTTTTTATAAATCGTTGAAGGCCTGTCATGATGTATTCCAGCTGATTTTCTTGCCTTTGTTCTCAGTATGGAGGTTCTGGTGGGAGCAAGTGACTCTCCTCAGCTTTGGTTTCCCAAACCAACCATGCCATTGGGCTTTTCTGGGTGGAGGGATTTTAGGATCACTTGGATCAGGGAGATGCTGCAGTAGTAAGAAGCTAGTCTCGGGCACTTAATTCAGTTGAATTTAACTGACCCAATGCTGTGAATTGTTCTCTAAAGCCTTTAGTACCATAAGGCCAACCTCTCAGAATCTCAAGGTGAATTGTCTTGATTTGGGGGTTCGCAGATTACTGGTACCCTCAAGCTTTAGCACCTGTGTTTCGAAACCAGGAGGAAATAACGTGGTAATGAGCAGTGGATAGGGTGCAGGGAGGGGCTCGCAGATAGAGGAAAGACTTCCAGAACAACCAGGGACGTACAGACCACAAGTTTATAGACCTTAAAATTTTTCATACTCTTTCTTGCATGTTGACTAAAATAAGTCTTAAATTTTCTAGAGGTTGTTTGTTGGTCCTGAGGATGATCACCATTGTGATAATTAGATGGCAGCTAATAACAACTAGATGATTGACCCCAAATTCCTTGATTCAGACAAGTGGTTCTCATACATAGATCACTTACTTGAAGAAACTGTCAAAAAAAAAAAAATTGGAACGGATTGGCTTAGGGCTACCAACTTTTTGATTTTGCCATCCTTAGTGGATGTTTTGAAATATCTAACATTACTATGTTTATCATACAAGAAAGGAACATTTTTTTTCTGATATTACCTATAAAAACTACATCGTATTTGGGCCCTGAGCTACCATCTATGGGTAGCAAGCACTGGGGAGATGGGGAGTTATTTACTTAATGTGCAGTGGAGCAGAGTGGGAGAGGGGGAGAGCCTGCTTCTCTGAAGATTCTCTTAGAGCCTAGGCATTCTCTTAAGTCATGTCTTTATCTGACTTAAAGGAGGAGAAATTCCCTTGTATACAAGTCTTGATGAATCCAACTCATTTTTTTAAAGATTTTATTTATTTATTTGACAGACAGAGATCACAAGTAGGCAGAGAGGCAGGCAGAGAGAGAGGAAGGAAAGCAGGCTCCCTGCTGAGCAGAGAGCCTGGTGCAGGGCTCCCCGGGATCCTGACCTGAGCTGAAAGCAGAGGCTTTAACCCACTGAGCCACCCAGGCGCCCTCCAATTCATTTTATAAAGAAGGAACTGTTTCCTCTCAAGTCATTAACTTAGAATTGTTAGTGTAATTATTGTAGTTGTTGTTGTATTTCTACAACAGTTGTAGAAAATCTTGCAATACCTAACTGTATCAACAGTTTTTCCTTTTCCATAATTCAACCCTAAAAATGATAAATCTGTTCAGTTGGATTTGGCCTTCAGTTGTGTGGTATATGCCTCTGTGTGTGGGAAAGCACACACACACACACTCTCTCGCACAGAGGGAGGGAGGGAGTGAGGAAAGGAGTGGGGGAGAGAAAGAGAGAACTTAATTGGGTGAAAAGCCCCAGAAAGGAAAGGGTGCTTGTGAGAAAATCAATGTGTGCCTTAGTCACTGGTAAGCGGTAGTACTTGTAGTAACAATTATATTTCGGAGCTGCCAACAGAATGTGACTTTTTAAGATGTCTTCTGGCATCATGAATAAACCCCACACATACACCCAACCACCCCTGGCATCCCAAACAGTAATAAAACATTCCTCATTCTGCTTCACTTCACATGCTTGCTTGATTTTGCCACAAACATGTTTTGCCTTCCAGCCAGGGATTAAGCTTCTGTGTGAGGCCATGACTGGTGTGAAAGCAACTTCTCTGTCATTGTTGAGGGGGAGAGAAAACTGCTCGCATGCCTGTGCGAAATCCTGAATGGAATTATGGGATTGTAGTGTCAAAGAGAGTCTTGAGGTCCATGCCTTCCTGCCAGGCTACCTGAATGCTCATCGCTGTGATTGACAAAAGGTGGCCTAATCCTATTGTGTCATTGACCGCTAACATTTCACGGATCCTCTGTGAACAAGGACAAGAACTAAGATATGTCTTTCTCAGGGAAAAACAGACCGTTCTGCAACACACCGCACATGTAGTTACTGCCCTGTTGACAGCCTCATTCTGGGGCACAGTGTCGCTGTTTGAGTCCTCTTGATATTCTCGCATATGCTCCTACAGCACAGTCCTTGCCTGTTCCAACAGACACTCCATCTTCATTCGGACTCCTTACCACTTGCTTCTATTCGGGTGTCTCTCTCTCAGTAGGCTATTCTTTGTGTATAGTTAACAGCTCAGTGTTCTTTTGGACAGACATTACCACAACCCTCTTGCTTTAGTCAGCTTGGGCTGCCATAACAAAATACCACAGCCTGGGTGGCTTAAAATAGAAATTTATTTCTCACAGTTCTGAAGGCTGGGAAGTCTAAGATCAAGGTGTTGGCAAGGCGGGTTTCATTCTGAGACCTCTTAATGTTGACTTGTAGGCGGCCATCATCTTGCTGTGTGCTCACTTGACCTCTTCTTTGTGCCCTTGTGAAAAGAGGAAGCTCTGGAGACTCTTCTTCTTCTTAGGACACTAATCCCATCAGGGGGGCTCCAAGCCTGTGACTCATCTTAACCAAGTTGATTCCCAGAGGCCCCACCTCCTAATGCTATCAGATTGGGGGCTAGGATTTCAACATACGATTTTGGTTGCGGGGGTGGTGATGGTCCACGGGACACAAACTTCCTGTCCATAATAATTCTGAATCTTTATTAGTGGCTCCCTTGAAGTCTTTACAGGGTCGTTAGTCCAGGAGCCCTGCAGTAAGTAAAGAAAGCCTTAGAATTATTGCTGTGGAGCACATACAGCATCCTATAGGTGGCTTGGGGGATTACAAAGTTGGAAAACCTTTACCACAGAATTCAAGGTGACCTATGTAGACTGGTGATCTCTTCTTTTCAGATCTTGGGTTTCCTAGATCCAAATGTCAGTAGAAAAGTTATGGATGCCAAATTCCGCCAGCCTCAATGAAGTGTGGCTAGGTCAGCATTCAGTATTCCCTGACCACCATTTGTAGCCTCCCTTTTGGGCCTCAAAAAAGGAGGCTCTCAGAATGAAAGCCTGGGAAAATGGGTTCTTAGCACTTTATCCTCTTGGGCATTTACTTCCTTTTCATGGGGGAAAGGAAGGCAGTAAATTATACAAAAACTGTTCCCTTTTCCACTAGAGATCAATATCTTGCAGTGTCATTTGAGGTGTATACAAATACAGGAATGTCCACATGGACACAGGCGCATGTGAATGCACATACACGCGCACACACACAAAGAAACCTGTGCCAGGTGGAATATTTTAAAATATAAAAGGCCTTTGAACGTTCTTTTAAACTTTCAAGAACAGATAATTTCTGTGTTATATAAACTGTTCCAGGCTTTAGGAAAAAGATGGAAAACTTCCAGATTCTTTTTTCAAGCAAACATGACCCTGATAACAAATCTGGCAGGCCCCCAAAGGGAGGCTATATACCAGTCTCTCTCAGGAATGTAAAAATTTCAGATAAAATTCTAGTGAGTGGGTTTCAACAATAGGGTTTGTGAATGTTCCACCATACCCAAGTAGGTTATGGAATGCAGGAATGTATATGAATGGCTTCATATACATAGATTTTCATTTGAGTCACATAAATTATTTAGGTGAACATAGGCAATAATCTCATTAGTTCCAGAAGAACACTCAGTTATTTCAACTTCTAATTTTTATGAACTGCTTAAAAACGAGCATATAACATGACCATTCCTTCATATAAGATTGAGTTCATACAGCTCACGGTCATTAGACTTTTGGGGGGCCCCAATAAAGGTATTTTGGATATGGCTGAGATCAAAACAAAAAGCCAATGTAGAAAGTTATGAAAGTAGTAACTTTAGGGAATAAGTATTATAAAGAAAAGGATAAAATTATCCTTACAGATTGCGCAGTTGTAGATCAAGAAGACTTAGAGATTACTTTTAGATGGTGAGATAAAAACGAAGGATTTGGAGGGGCACCTGGGCGGCTCTGTAGGTTACGCATCCAACCCTTGATTTTGGCTCAGGACATGATCTCAGGGTCTTGAGATCAAGCCCCGTGTTGGGCTCCATGCTGGGTGTGGTGTTTGCTTGAGATTCTCTCTCTCCCTCTCCCATTGCCCCTACCCCCACTTCTGTCTTGCATGCTCTCTCTCTCTAAAGAAAATAGATAAGTAAACTCTTAAAAAAAAAAAACAAAGAAACAAACTAAGGATTTGGATACTTGTGAAATCCGTTCACGAGTCTAATGCCATTCTTTCCAAAGTCCCACCAAGATTTTTAAAATTTCACAAGATGATTATCAGTCTAAATGGAAAAATAAGTAGATGAGAACCTCAGGAGAATTCTGGAAATGGCTGTAGGCGGAGGGAGTTAGATCTGTTGGATATCATAGTATATTGCACTACCAGATATTAAAGTGCCTAATGAAGTCTTTGTAATTAAAACATAGTGATGCTGGCAGAAGATGAGGAAGTAGGTAAGGGAACCAGGACAGTTCAAAAGCAGACCCTCACATAAATAATTTGGTAAATCATAAAGAAGTCATTAGAAATCAGTGGGGAAGGAAAGATTATTCAATAAATAATTTTGATGCATAGTTAGCAATTTGGAAAAAATCATTCTAACTTCACCAAAATGAATTCCATATTGATTAAACAATTAACTGCAAAATGTAGAGGCATAGGAAATCTATGGAATTGAATATTGGTTAGAAACAAAGGAAAAACCCTCAAACAGGAAAAGTCAGTCAAACTACAGAAAAAAAAAATCAAAGATGTCTTCATGTGAAAAACCAACGAGGTAACAGTAGATTGGGAAAAGATCTTCAGTAACAGGACAGAATTAGCATCTTTATTTTGGGACATGCTCAAACAAATTTAAAAAACTAATGAAAAAATTAAAACCTTGTTGGAACACTTGGATAGGTGACTACATATAGTATTGTACAAATATATGGAGAATGGTCAATTTTGAAAAAAGAGATATGTAGATTAAAACATCAGCAAAATACGATTTTAACATATTAGCCAAAGAATGTATTTTTAATGCTAATCCCCAGTTCTGGTGGTATTGCAATATTGTGAAGTGGCTATACAATATATTAAAGAGCCACACTATTTATTCATACATTTTGATCCAGTAATATCACTTCTGTGGACCATCTTCCCCCATTCCCTCAGTGAAGGAAATAATACACAATACTTAATAAGCTATTTCAACAAAGATGCTCCCTGATGCATTATTTACAAAATACACACACACACACACACACACACACACACACACACACAAAACTAATGTCTAACTGTTGGGTAACTATAAAATGAAATACCTCTTCTCAGCATAATACTGTAATGTAATGAACAATTATTTTGAAGATACATCGTAATGTGACATGATATTTACAACATAATTTTATGCATAGAAATTGCAGTATAAATTGTGGTGTAGTTTCACTATAGAATACAGCTATATTGCTGTGCAATTAAATTGAATGACCCATAGCTGCCTGTGACGACAGAGAAGGATCTCAGGAACACAACTGTTAAGTAAAAAAGCAAGTTGTGTTTGTCTGCCTTGCCTCAGGAGACCTATTTAGAAAAAAACTTGGTATGGCTGATGTCACACAGGTTACTGGCTGCGTACTCTTACGGGATTTTTATGGTTTCAGGTCTCACATTTAGGTCTTTAATCCACTTTAAATGTATTTTTGTGTATAACATAACAAGGTGGTCTAACTTCTTGCTTTTGCCTGTCCCTGCCCAGTTTTCCCAATACCATTTCTTGAAGAAACTGTGTTTTTTCCATTGGATGGTCTTTCCTGTTTTGTTGAAGCAAAATTGACCATATAGTTGTGGGTTCATTTCTGGGTTTTCTATTCTATGACATGGAGGGAGCTAGAAAGTGTAATGCTAAGTGCGATAAGTCAGTCAGAGAAAGACAAATACCATATAATTTCAGTTATATGTGGAATTTAAGGAAAAACAAATGAGCCAAGGGAAAAAGAGAAAGAGAAATCAAGAAACAGAATCAACTAGAGAGATCAAACTCATGGGTGCCAGAGGGGAGGTGGTGAGGGGGATGGGTCAGATAGGTGATGGGGATGAAGGAGTGCACTTATCATGATGAGCACTGGTGACATCTGGACTTGTTAAATCACTGTATTGTATACCTGACACTAATATAATGCTGTCTGTTAACTAACTGGAATTAAAATGAAAACATACAATTTTTTTAAAAAAGCAAGTTGCAGAATAGCCACTTGATCCCAATTACATAAAGTTCAGATACAAGCAAAACTAGTGGTAGAGTGTTTAGACATCCACATGCATGTGACAGACCCGATAAGAACAAGCAAGCATGGACAAAAATTCAGTCTAGTAGGGGGAGGAAAGACGAGGTTGTGGGAGGAGCCCATGGGAGCTATCTAGGGGGTGGTAAAGTTCTTTTTCTCAAAAGTATATATATTACTGCTCTTTTTAAACTTTTAAGTTTCTTTTTTTTTTAAGATTTTATTTATTTATTTGAGAGAGGGAGAGAATGAGAGAGAGAGGATGAGGCGGGGGAAGTCAGCAGACTCCCCGCTGAGCAAGGACCACCCCCCCACGTGGGACTCGATCCTGGGACTCCAGGATCATGACCTGAGCCAAAGGCACTCGCCCAACCAACTGAGCCACCCAGGTACCCTAAATTTATTTTCTAAAGGCTTTATTTATTTGAGAGAGAGAGTGTGTGAGTAGGGGGAGGGACAGAGGGAAGAGGAACAAGCAGATTCCCCACTGAGTAGGGAGCCCAGTGTGGGGCTCAACCCCAGGATCCTAGGATCATTACCTGAGATGAAGGTAGACACAACCGACTGAGTCACCCAGGCTTCCCCTTATAGCCCTTTTTCTATACTTTAAAATAAGCTACAAGTATTTTTTATGTATTTAGTGTTAACTTAACAAAGGAGTATTAAAACCATATTCACGGAGTCCAATTGTGTACAAAATCTGTACCCCCAAATAAAGATGGTAAGAAAGTATATAGGTAATAGTGACTCTGTAAGAGGAGTGAAATTATGGATGGGTTGTTCTTTCATTTCCAAATTTTCATTGACAACCTTACCTGGCTTTACTGCCCTTCCGTTTATCGTGATTCGCAGAGTTTTGCGACAACCCTGTGTTGAGGTGGTCTGTCAGTGCCATTTTCCAACAGCATTTTTTCACTTTTTGTTTATGGGTCACATTTGGGTAATTCTCACAGTACTTCAGGGACGCCTGGGTGGCTCAGTTGGTTAAGCAGCTGCCTTTGGCTCAGGTCATGATCCCAGCGTTCTGGGATCGAGTCCCACATCGGGCTCCTTGCTCGGCAGGGAGCCTGCTTCTCCCTCTGCCTCTGCCTGCCACTCTGTCTGCCTGTGCTTGCTCTCTCTATATATATAACAAATAAATAAATAAATAAAATCTCTAAAGAAAAAAAAAAATAAAAAAATAAAACCTCTCTTTAAAAAAAAAAATTCTCACAGTACTTCAGACTCGTTCCTGACTGTTTCTATCTGTTCTGGTGATTTGTAGTCAGTGGTCTTTCTTTCATGTTACTCTTGGAGCTTGAGGAGGTGACTGAATTTCTGCTGTCTTATGGTCAAACTTTAATAGATGAGGAGTTGCTTCCTGTGGATCAGCAAAGAAAGTAGTTTCTTGAGATGGAATCTACACCTGGTGAAGATGCTGTGAAGATTATTGAAATGACAGCAAAGGATTTAGAATATTTTGTAAACGTAGTTGATAAAGCAGCAGCAGGGTGGGAAAAGATTAATTCCAATTTTGAAAGAAGTTCTGCAGTGGGTAAAATGCTCTCAAACAGCATCACATGCTCTGAAGAAATCATTCTGAAAGGAAGAGCCAAATGGTGCAGCAAATGTCACTGATGTCTTATGTTAAGAAACTGTCGCAGCCACCCCAGTCCTTGGCCACCACCACCCTAATCGGTCAGCAGCCAACAATATCGAGGCAGGACCCTCCACCAGCAAAAAAGACTATCATTCAGATGATGGTTTACATTTTTTAGCAATAAAGTATTTTATTTTTAAAAAGATTTATTTATTTGAGTTGGGAGGGACAGAGAGAGGGGGTGAGAAAGGCTTTTAAGCAGACTCCGTACTGAGCATAGAGCCCGATGTGGGGCTTGATCTCACAACCCCAAGATCATGACCCTGAGATCATGACCTGAGCCAAAACCAACAGCCAGATGCTCAACTGGCTGACTGCACACCCAGGCACCCCAGCAATAAAGTATTTAAATTAAGTTATGTATAATAGTTTTTTAGACATAATGCTATTGAACATTTAATGGACTATGGTGTAGTGTAAACATAACTATTATATGCACTGAGAAGCCAAAAATTCATTTAAAGCATGTAATTGCTACATTCACTTTATTGCAATGATCTGGAACTAAACCCACAAATCTCTGGGGTATGCCTATATGTGCTCTTGTTACATTTTTTTAAAAAAGTAAGGAAAATTGAAGAAGACATCTGCAACTATAAGGTGACTTAAGCTTCCAGTAGAGTGACTTAAACTCACTCAGTAGAGTGAGCCATTGCTCAAGAGTGATAGACTTCACCACTGAGGCAGAAGGGGAGATGGATTTATTTATTTATTTTAAGAATTTTGTTTATTTATTTGAGAGAGAGAGAGAGCATGTGCACACACATGTGCAGTTAGGGGGAGGGGCAGAAGGAGAAGAGAAGCAGATTCCCTGCTGAGCAGGGAGCCCCACACAGGGTGCAATCCCAGGACCTTGGGATCATGACCTGAGCTGAAGGTAGATGCTTAACTGATTGAGCCACACAGGTGCCCCAAGATGGATTTAAAATGTAAAAGGAATGTATTTGGAAAGAATAAATGCATCTATGAATAGGTACTGAGCATCTTTCTTGTGTGAGAAAGCCTTGACCTAGCCTGAATTCTGAGAAAATTTCGTGGATACTGAGTTTATTGCATTGCTGATGAGGATGAATTAGGCTGGCATTCATTCTGTCTGCCTGTGCTCACTCTCTCTGACAAATAAAAAAATCTTTAAAAAAAAAAAAAGGCTGGCATTTCTTTGGGTTCCTTTAAGATATTTTTTAGCTTACTATTTTGTCTGGTTACAAAAATAATAACAATGATTTGAGAGATAGTCTTATAAAATTTGTAAATCAGGCAGACACTAGAACTACACCTCTGTTGAAAGAAAATATTGGGGATAGAGGAACATGTAAAAGACACCATGAAGGTGCAGTCAGGAAGTTCTTAGAACATATGTTGCTCATAAATAAAATGGCATGGAAAAGTAGGAACAACACTCTAAAAAATTTTAAAAGACTCGAGAGACACATCAGCCAAATTCCAGTGCACATCTTGTTTGGATCCTGACTTAAACCAATTGTGAAAAGGTGTTTATGAGACAATTGGGAAAATTGGGACACTGATTTGATGTTTGATATTGTGAAGTTACTAATTTTTAGGTATGACTTTATTTATGTTTATGTTTTAAAGATGCATGCTATAGTGTTTAGGAGCAAATAACATATCAGATTTTTACTTTAAGATAATCTAGAGGAGAGTTTGAGTATATTAAATATGAAAAGTGCATATTTGGGGGTTATTTATGAATAAATGATATATCTAGGATTTACATTAAAATAATGCAGGGGTAGGGGCCATGGTGGTGTATAGATGAAACAGGGTCAGCCATGTAATAATGTAATTATTATTATTACATGGTAATTGATAATTGAAGCTAAGCAGTGAGTACATATATTCTTGCTACTTTTGTATAGATGTTTAGAACTTTTCATAATAAAATATAAATAAGAGTAATACATATTTACAGGTAAAAATGTGTAAAGTATAGAGAAGTATAAAGAAAGAAATGAAAGTCACCCACATTCCCATCCCCTGGAGATAACTACTATCAACATTTTTATAAGGCTCCTTCTGTACTCTTTGCTTATGCATTTACAATACATACTCTTATGCATACACACATTTAAACAAGAAATTTTACTATCTGTATTGTTTTTGCATCCTACTTTTTTATATTATGGACACTATTGGGCTTTAATACATTTAGATCTTCCTCATAACTTAATACTATGGCTGTGTATTACTCTAATATGTGAAAACACACACACATGCCATAATTTGTTTTGATTTAACCAATTCTTTACAAATGGATATCTAAGTTGTTTCATTTTTTTTTTTCCTATTCAAACAGTTCTGGATACTTTTTTCTTCTGAGAAATACCTGGAAAGTCCAAGAGTTTTTAAGGCTTTTTTCTCTGTCATGGTAGGCTCATTGTTGGAAATATGGTACCATTTTGAATTCCCTCCTATAGCATACATGATTACCCATTTCATCATAATCTCAGCAACACTGAGTGCTATAGTCACAATATTTTAAATGTTTGTCAAGCTGATAGAGGGATAAAGAATATCTTATTTTAATTTGCATTTTAAAAATTATTTGTGAATTTAAAATCTTTCTGTAAGGGTACGTCAGTATTTCTTATTTTATGACTAGCTGTTTATATCTTTCCCCCAATTGTTGTTTTTATCTCCCCACTGATTCATAAGGGCTTTTTACATATTAAAGGACACTAATGTTTCATATATTGTATAAATTGCAGTTTTTCTCTATAGTTTGTTGTTTGTCATTTAGCCTGAGATCATTTTTGAACCATCATTTGTCTGGAATTATTTTAGATTTTTATTTATTTATTTATTTTTAAAGATTTTTATTTATTTATTTGACAGGCGGAGATCACAAGTAGGCAGAGAATCAGGCTCCTTGCTGAGCAGAGAGCCTGATGCGGGCCAGACCCTGGGATCATGACCTGAAGAGAAGGCAGAGGCTTAACCCACTGAGCCACCCAGGCGCCCCTATTTTAGATTTTTAAAAGTTGTAAATCTAGATTATTTTTTCCTTTGAGCCTTTGTAATTTTCTACATTTTTATTTTTGTAATCTTACTCAATATTTTACTGAGTGGTTTCATTATATAGCATTGCCCTGTAAAGTTGGCTTTTATATTTTAATACCTTTATTGGTTATTAAATAACCATATAAAATAAACATTTAATTTTATGGTTGTGGTTGAAAGGATACATTTTTATTTTTATTTTATTTAATCAATTTAATTATTTATTTTAAAGACACTATTCACTTATTTGACAGAGAGAGAGAGAGAGCACAAGCAGGGGGCTTGGCAGAGGGAGAGGGAGAAACAGGCTTCCCACTGAGCGAGGACCCAGATGCGGGGCTCAGTCCCAGGACCTGGGATCATGACCTGAGCCAAAGGCAGGGGCTTTAATCCACTGAGCCGTCCAAGTGCCCCAAGAATACATTTTGAAAAAATTTACCTATAATTTGTCTGTCACACAGTGCTTCGGGCAAAATTTGGTAATTTACCTTTCAGTAATTCTTCTATACCTGTATATTAATTAAAGTAATAGTTGCTGCTGAAACAGATAAAACCCCAGATTATAACTTGACAGAGTAGAGATTTATTTCTTAATCCAACATAGGTGTTTCTGATTGGTGGTCAGCCTTCCAGTGAGTGATTCAGTGGCCCACGGTCCTTCCATCTTACGATTTTTCCATTCTCTGTGGCTTTGGGGTTCTGTGCATCTATTTGGCAGTTGAAGGAAGAGAACAGGGAGAACACATGTCATTTATTAAAACCACCTAAGCTTGAAAGTGCTTTCTATCACTTCTGCCTGTTTTCCTTTGGTGGAATAGTCACATGTATACACCTAAGTAGAAGGGATGCTGGGACATGTAGTCCCTGGCTGGGTAACAACTTTCCAGTGAAAACCTTGCACTCTGGAAAGAGCGCGAATATTTGTTGGACATTTAACTGAATCTGCCACCATTTGTTATATCTATAACGTATGTGATACATATTGTCTTTACAAAATGGAATCACCCTGTTAAAACTTTTGAATTTTAGCATCATTTATAAAAGATTTTATTTATTTGAGAGAGAGAGAGAGAGAGAGAGTGCACGAGGGGGAGGAGGGCAGAGGGAGAGAGAGAAGGAGAAGCAGATTCCCCACTGAGCAGAGAGCCCAACATGAGGGGTGATCCCAGGACCCTGAAAGCAGGCTGAAGACAGTTGCTTAACCAGCTGATCCACCCAGGCACTCCCTTCGCATCATTTTGTGAGCTTTTGTGTGAGTCTCTTTCAAAAACAAGAGTTTTGATGTCTACATGTTATTCCTTGTTTTGATATATCATAATTGACTTAACTACTTTTCTATTATGGTACAGTTAGGTTTACCTAGATTTTTATTATTCTGAATAGTGCTGCTATAAATGTCCTCGTGCATAAATCTTTGAGTATTCCTCTGATTATTTCCTCAGGGAAAATTCTTGGGAATGAACCTGCTCAGTGTTGAGGTTGGTGATGCATATTACCAGATGGCCCTTCAGAAATGTGGACTTATTTACACTCTTATCAGTAGTGTCTGAGGATTCTTATTTCAGAGCACTCTTGACTATCATGGGCATTAGAATTGTTTCGGTTTTTGCCAATTTGATTGTTGAGCAAGGTACTGCATTGTTTTATTTTGTAAGCTTTCCTTACAGTGGGTTTGAACATTTTTTCAAGCAGCCGTCAGTAATCTGTGTGTGTGTGAGAATTGCCTCTTTGCATCCTTTTCCATCTTTATTTTGAAGTGTTCCATTTTCCTTTCAATCATTTTTAAGAGATTTTTATGCCATATATATTACCTTGCCATTATAAACATTTTTATCTAGCTTCTCTTTTCCTTGATTTTGCTTGGTGAACTAATTTTTAAAGATTAAAGTCTATAGTTGGAACCCTGATATGTGCTATCATACCCACTGAATCTGCCTGGTTAGCGGTACTTCTGAGATAAATAACATTTTTAAAAAGCAAAGCAGATTCTTTTTTCTGACGCATCATACAGTTTGAATGTTCTTACTGTGAAATTTTAGTTATCTTGAAGTGAAGGCGTTTAAAGTAGTCAACGAGAAAATGGACTCAAGATGGAGGAGTTGGGGCACTGGTGGTTGTTTTGTTTTGTTTAGCCTCCCAGTTGAGATTGCCTTCTTTATCTTCCCAAGATAGTTTAGAGCAGTAAGGGGCTGGGTTGATGGTATCTGAAGGACTCCATGACTTGAGGTAACCGAGTAGCATTAGGGTCTCAGAGCCCTCTGGTTCTTCTTCATGTTAGATCTTAATAAAAACTCACGTGGTAGAATGGCAGGAGCCAAGGTAGGGGTCAAGGAGCTGGGTGGGAGTCTCAGCTCTGCCACTGACTGTGACCCTGGGCAGGTTCCTTGTCCACTTGAGCCCTCAGTTTACTCATCAGCAGAACTTGAGAGGTTGTGGTAGGTGATGTTTTGGATGTGTGATCGCCCCCGCTGTGGGGTGGAGTTCTCCACAGGGCCTCGTTGACATTCACCACCTGTTCTGACCTGTGTGGGGAGTGGGAGGAAGGTTAGTCCCTTTGGTCTCCTGAGTGATTTATGAAAGGAATCAATCCCGTATATATCTGTTCCAGATATAATGTGATCTAAATGTGATATTCACCTAACAAGATTAGATGAATCTAATATGGTTCTCCTCTAAAACACAAATACTGCACCACTTTTAATTGTAGTAGCCAAATTAAATTACTCATCCCAAATTAGATTTCCAACAAACTTAATTTGAACATGAGCTCAGTACTGCAGGCCCTGAGTAATTTTTTTAAGATATAAAATAAATCAGTAGGATACTGGTATTGTTCCTCTGGGCTCTTCAGTGGTTACCATAAAAGAGAATAGGTAAACATCTGGAGGAAGCTTGCAGAATAGAGCTGAGACAGACACTCTAATCCTTGAGCTTAAAGTGGAGATTTCCTTCCCCTTCTACCACTTCCACCCTCACTGGTGTTGCAAGACGGGAAGCAAATGAATTATTGGCAGGCCCAGTAGTCACTTATGTCTTAATTGCTTATGATTGCCTTTCTCATTTTGTTCCTTGACTGAGCCCTTTCATGTCTTCCCTGTTCAGGAGGATTCCCTGTTCAGCACTCCCTGGGTAGATTATGGAACCACAGGGATTTGGTGAGGGACTAGAGACATTGATAACATTGCATTAGCCATACTTTCTCTTATTTTGCTAGGTGACAGATTAACTGAAAACCAACCCAGACTGGTTTCAGTTTAGGACTAGATGATGGCATCAGGTGAGGCTTTATCCAGGAGCTCAAATGAAGTGCCCAAGACCCAGTGTTTCTCCTTCAATGTTGGTTCCTTCCCCAGGCATGCTCTCCCTTGCCAGCCACAGAATGGTAGCCCACAGCTCCTGCATCAGCCCATTTCATCAAGTAGGAGGAAAGACCTTTTTTTTTTTTTTTTTTTTTTACTTTATTTAAGCTTTATTTAAACATATGATGTAACCCCACCACCCTCACCCAACCCCTCTTCCCCCCACCCCCCTCAGTTTGTTTTATGACATTAAGAGTCTCTTTTGGTTTTTCTCCCTCCCGATCCCATCTTCTTTCATTTTTACTTTTCCTACCACCTTAACTCCCACCCCCGTTGCATCTCCACTTCAGGAGGAAAGACCTTTAATGGATGAACCAAAGGTGTAGAATTGTGTCCAGTTGCCCCTGGTTGGCTTAATTTGGATCTTATGCTCCCCTGTATGAGTACCATGTAGAGGGGATGGGACAGATTGGCTGCCTGGAAGATTTGGGGGACTACTGGAAAAGTTGATGGGGTAGTGAAGTCAGGGAGGTACCTCCAAACCTACATGTTGCATTATGTAGATCCTCTGCTTTTCTGAGTACTGTATGCCTACATTCCCTCCTTTGAAGTGCAAATGACCCTAAGAGGTTGGTGGGAGCTGTTCCAGGATGAGGAGGTGAAGTTCGCCATGGGATCTGCTTACCCAAGGCCTTGTCAGTGATAGAGCTAGGACCAGACTCCTTGTCTAATGAGTCTTCCATTTCTTTTCACTGTGTCATCCTTTCTACCAACCCCTCTCACCTGCCCCTCCTTCCCACTCCCCCAACACCAGCACAGGGCTCTTCATTAAACAGACAGTCAGTCAATAGTTGTTAACTTGTTATTGACTGACTGGTGTACCATCAGACCAAGTGTGACCTTTCTACGCATACTTTGTAGATATCATTATAGCAAAAACCAATGTGGTCGATGTTCAGTCATTAATTTGTAGATTGTTCCTGGTAATTCAGTTTTTCTTTCCCTGGATTATGGGGTTCTTCTAATAGAAGGATGGAGTTTGGATAGCTTGAGGATAGATGTACTGAAGGGAGCCAAAGGTTGTGTGTGTGTGTGTGTGTATGTGTCTGTCTGTCTGTGTGTCTTTGCGTGCATGCAGGTATGTACACGGACCTGCAGTTACAAAATTAAGAATGTTTCAATTCAGCTGAAATTAGATTTGATCCCTGTCTTTTCATTGTAATGTAACTTACACTTGCGAAAGTTACTATTGGCAAGGTCCTCATTTGCTTACACCAAAGACCTATGAACAGCTGTGCCACTCAGAAACATTTTTAGGAGTGACTATGCATTTGCTTTTTGAGAAAAATAGCTGATACCTGTTGGCTTCTCCCTGCCTGGGAAACCCTTCCCCATCAATATTCCATCTCTGATTTTATTTCCACTTCCTCTGGCAGCTTTGTGGACCTTCTCCTGCTGTTTTTCTTGGTGCTGATGTGTGGACTCTACAGTTAGTCCCTCCCTCTGTGTCTTGTGATACACTAATTGTTTCATATATGTGGGTTTCATGTCTGTGATCATTTGGTTAACTGTTTGAGGTCAGTGATTGGCCTTATCACGGTGTGCGCATATGTGTGTATGCACGCATGCGCGTGTTCAATCCTCCATAGCACTTACCTCCGTGCTGAAGTGAAGTGGGTGATCATTTGGTATTGGTTTCAGTGCCTGGGCATATGCCCCTCCTGAGGGCTCCTGAATCACCCTCATTGTACTTCCACTGGTTTATGCAGTTGTCTCTTTATTGTCTCTATTCCTCCAATACAGTTCTTGGCACATTTTAATGGCAAAGGAAATATATGTTCACTAATTAAATGATTCTCACCTTTTCTATACCACCCCTACATTCCCTCCTCACTCCACAACCCCCCCCCCCGCCAAACCATAAGTTTTTGGAAGGCAGAGAATGTATCTTATTGTCCTTTGTGTTCTTTATAGTCCCTAAGCGTGTCTGCCCATAGTAAATGCTCAGTAAATTCTTGTTGAGTAACTGGATGTCATGAACGGGCAGAGGCAAGGGATCACTACCCTCATAGGACCCTGTCTTGGGGAGACACAGATGGGAACTGAAGCCCTGAGAGGGAAGAGGGTGACGGAGACTGGATGGGGATGGTTTCGAGAGCTGGGTGTGCCCACTCCTCTTTCTTCTGATTTCCAGGTATAGATAAGGCACTTCCCTAATGGCAGGGTGCTGTGTCCTCCCCTGGGGGTGGCTGGTAAGCTCAGTGCATGAGAAACAGTTGAGTAAAGGTTAGTGCCTGTAATTCTAGCTATTATTTCAACAACAATAAAGAATTTTCTACCCAAGCCCTTGAGAAATCATCGTGGTGGAGATAAGAGGACCCAAGCCAGGAAGGGTACATGGTCTTCTCCCTGCGTTCACAGCTGCATCCTTCCCATTGCCCTAGGGGGTGCTGGTCAGCAAGGACAGATGCACAAAGGAGGGGCAGAGGACATCAAGGGGTCAGCATCCCCTTAGCATCCTTGAGTGGTATTGGTACCTCTGGGTGGACGAGCTCATGTTTGCGTAGGACTGTCCCAAATTCAATAATGAAGGTCCTGAGTCCTGGAACACCCCGCCGTCCCTGGCAAACCAGGACAGTCGGTCACTTTAGATGCCATTTACTCCCTTCCCTGCCCTGGCCAGCTCTTTGCCTAATTCTTTTCTCTTTGCAAGGACCTTGATTGGGCCTGATTCTTCCTCTCTTTTTCCCTTCGCCATTCCTTCTTCCCTAGCTCTTTCAAGCTAAGCCCCGAGCCCTGCTTGCATTTCTGCTGTTAGAGGCCCTTCCAGACCAACATTCTGAATCTCTGTGGATTGACCAGGGTCCTTGGAGCTGGATGTACTTGCAAGTGCTGCTTTCCCCTCCTCCCTGGTTCTGCCTGGCTCCGAAACTCAACTGAGATGTGAAGGCTCCTGTCACATAGAGTTAAAACTCCTCTGCATTCAGGGGGAGTCTGGCCTCTCTGGGGGAGGCTCTCTGCACACATATGGCGCCTAGAAGGTAGGACAGGGGAAGTCGCAGTGTCAGTGTTGTGCCTGCCGAGACTTACCTCTCTCCTCCCTGCCCCAGTCCTCAGCTCCTGTCTCCGGGCTCCCGTGGCCTCCTGTGCTCAGTGAGGCTGACTGCAGCCGGCTCTCTTTTCTGAAGCCTCCTTGCCCACATTTACCTCTCTGTTCTCAGAACTCTTGGTACACATCCCGTGCTGCTCCATGCAGCAAGTCTCATTGTTCTCTTTTGCATTTCTCGTGTGTTCGTTCTTCCTTGAAAGCAGGCGTCTTATCTTGTTTCCTTTCCTTCCACCTCATGGCACCTGGCCCTGTGCAGGGCCCACAGCTGGCCCTCGCTTGGGGTATGTACTATGGTTGAGGGCACCTTGGTGATTTGTGGGTGACAGAGGATGGTCAGTGGGGTGGTTCTCCGTGAGCATCTGAATGTGGAGGAAGTGGGTACCGTGGAGGAAGAGGAAGGCAGGACTACAGAGCAGCCTGAGCCAGGTCCCGGGTCCTGGCTGGAATTCAGGTACCCTGACTTCCTCTTGAACGCTGGCACAGGAGGATGAGGCTGCTTGAATGTGAAGCGAATTTTCAGTCGCAAAATACTTCACTTTATATATTAGGTTTGCTTTACATTTTCTGGAACATTCGAATGTAATTTAAAAATAATCACAGAGGATGAAACAATTCTGAGACTGCTTTACAGAGGCAGTAAAGTGGGTTTGATTTTTATAGAGTTTTCCTTTTTTGATTCATTCCGTTTTTGGAGGAGTTGTGAAGAAAGCACTGTGTGCTGTCCCAGACCCTGGAGACCGAATTCTGTTACTTATCTCAGCGTTGTTGATCCATGAGTGAAAATGCAGCTCCGGCCCACCACCTGGAGGGCAAAGATGTCAAGCTTTTGCTGGTGTTAACCTCTAGCTTGGTTCTCCCATAACCAATTGCATGCTTCTGCTCTGTTGCATGCGTGCGTACACAGTGTATTTGTTTTTTGACGTAAATAGCTTTAAAATTGTATAGGAGTAATATATGGTCTTGGTAAAACATTTAGTAGGAAGTTAAAGCTTCTCTCTAGATTCTTTTCTGTGCACTCACACATATGTTCAGACATGTACGCACACACACAAAATGGTATATTTACACAGATGGGATCATTTTATATAAAATGTAGGCACCTGCTTTCTTTTGCTTAACACTATCTTACTGACATTTTCTCCGTGTCAGCGAAGATTGATTTATCATTCATTCAGCAAACACTTACTGAACGCCTCCCCTGTGTCCAGCAGGATACAGGGTGTTGGGGATGTAACACTGAACAGCAGGGATAAAACTCCACGCCCCTAGGGAACCTGTAGTCTAGCCGGGGTGACTGGCAATAACCAAGCATACAGTATGTGGTAGGATAGAAGGTGATACATGTTATGGGGGGAAAATGAAATAAGGAACGTGAAGGGGGGTAACATGCATTTTGCAGGTTTAAACAGGGTGCTCAGGTGATGGGGAGGCCTTTGCACAAGCTCCAGGGCTATAATGTCCAGCGCACGGCACGTGCCACTAAGAGGACTGCTGGGTTAGGTCTGCAGCTGTGGCTGGAGGGGACCCACCGTCAGAGCCTTAGGAGGGCTGGGCAGGAGCCACTCGGATCCCTCGTGGTAGGAAACACGGACTTGAGCAATCCATGCCTGTCTTACGTTGCTCGTTACCAACAACAGTGACTGCCATTTGTATAACATATTGTTGTTTCCAGCGTAGCTTTTTGTCTGTTACCCTGCCTTGTTGCTTACTACCTGAACAACTTGGGGCCGCTAACCCTCCCTTTCTGGGCCTCCTTTAAAAAGTATTAGAATCATCGTACAGTTTAGATGAGGTCCTCTGAGTGCGTAGAACAGTGCTGGAAAGAGCTGCTGTAAGAGGTTCGGCTGTTATTACTGCTGCCTTTCATGTATTACTTGGGGCAGTCCCGAGAAGAGGATGTTAAGCTCAGTTTAGAGATGAGGAAGCTGAGGCCTGGGGAAGTTAGCATCACTAATGAGCAAGTTCAGGGTGCTAGTGGGTGGTGGAGTGGGGTCTCAAATCACAGGCTTCAGGCTCCAGGCCCAGCTCGATCCAGGTAAGCACCTGCCTTCCTCCAGATAGGCACAGCTACTCCGGCTATAGACAGGTGCCCAGGATACGTGGCCACAGATTCCATTCGCTGCGTTCCTGATTGCTCTCTAGACTCCTTTGAAGAAAAGCAGCCCAGGGCCAGGCAGGAGTCGGGGGGCAGGATTGGTCGGGGTGGGAAGAAGGAAGGATATAGTGCTTCTCCTGGGAAGAGCTGAGACTTGGCAGCTCTGCCTAGCATCCTCCGTGCTGTTCACTGGGTGTCAACACATCTTCCCTGCCCCTCCCAGGTCTCCCCAGACACCACACCCAGCATCTTGTAAAGATCCCTCATAAAGACTCAGGAATACGACAATTAGTAGTGACTTCTCTCGTTTAAGTTCCCAACTTTGAGAAGTACCCTATCCTTGTGTCTGCAGCACCGCCACCACAGACAACACCCAAACTCCATAACTGTTATCGCTTGCCTCCTTCCAGAAGGTTTCCTGGCAGCGGCCTCCCAGCAAGCCTGGCCCTAACAGGCCCTCGGGTAGGTAGGCCACACCATTAAAAGACCTGGAGTCTTACCAAAATGGGAAGACTGGTGTCTAGAGTCATTTCTTCTCCAAGGCCAGCACCCCACACACACAACCCCACATGTGGACTCCCCAGAGTAATATGGCCTTGGGTTTACCTCCTGTCTAGTTCTCTGAAATTGAACGCAGGGAGCGTGTGTTAGTGTGGAAATCATCATGTAAGTGGTGGCTCCGTGTAGGTAAAATTATCCTGTTAGTTTTATGCTGCAGGTACACTGTGAGTGCAGAAGGCTTTTGTGGGCTGGCCCAGGAGTCTAACCATCATTTTAAATATGGTTTCTGTGGCTACGTGCTGTCAGGATTCTTAAGAAATCACTTTAAAGCAAACCTTAAGAGCAAGTTGTTTGTAACAGGGAAATTGGCAGTCAGTCATTTATAGTACATTTTCTTACCGTCTGGTGGGGTTTCTCATACCCCAGGACTCCAGATGGAGCGTAAGCTCCTGGGAAGTCCTATGGCAGATGGATGGAGCTGTGGCTCAACGGTCGCGTGTTCGGAAACAACGTCGGGGAGCTGGTATGAGTCAGTGCATGGGGGAGCTGCCAGGTGCTACGACAGAGTGGAGAAGGCACCAGAGGCTTGGCAACTGGCGTGGGGGGCGTATCTGGGTACTGTGCCTCAGGAGGGGCTGAAACGGGATGTGAGAGGACTGGGACAGCACTCCCAGCTTGAAACCAAGGAGCAGATGGAGGAATTGGGCTTGGAAAAGAGACGACTTGGGAAGACTTTAATAACTGTGCTTCATTCTTTGAAACACCATGATGTGGTCCTCCCAAAAGGACTGCTAAGAGGGACATTTCAATAATTAAGGGAAGGAGTATGACAGACCAAAGTATTGAAGAGAGGAAGACTTAATTTTAAGGGATAGTGAGTTCCCCATCATTAGAGGTATGTAAGGAGAGACTGGCTAGCTTCTTGTGGAGGATACTATGCCTCTCACTGTGGCGATAAGGATGATTTAAGCTCTGGATGAATGATTAGACTAGACTTCAAAGGCCTTTGCTAGCCTAGAGCTTCTATGATTCTAGGGCATACCTGGAAAATAAATTTAATTTTCTGGGCTTCTTATTTGGAATTTTTATAGTGGCTTCCAGAGCAAAAGTGAGAAGGATTTGGGGTTGGCTCAACAAGTAGGAACTTCTTGATTGATTAACGGTGTCTACCATGAGGAGCGCCCAGGTGGCTCAATTGGATGAGTGTCCGACTCTTGATTTTGGCTCAGGTCATGATCTCAGGGTCGTGGGATCAAGCCCTCTGTCAGGCTCCACACTCAGCACGGAATCTGCTTTGGATTCTCTCCTCCTCTCTCTCAATAAATAAATACAGTCTTTAAAAAAAAAACAAACAAACAAACAACCAAAAACAATGTCTACAATGACTGGAGGCCAGATTGCAGGAGGCCCATATTATCCATCTCCTTTCCAGTGGAGATTATCTAGTGTGAACTTTGACCCAGGTCAAACAGTAGTGGGATGACCAACCATCCTGGTTTGCTTGGGATTACAGTGAGGGGCTCGTTTTCAGGACCTGGACTTTGAGTTTACAAGCCAAGACAATCCCAGGAAAACCAAAATGAATCGGTCACCCAAAGCAGAGGGGATGGGCATCAGCAAATCTCTACACATTGGCCTTCCATTTCTCCTCATGGTATATCTTTATCTCCTCAGAGTACAGTGGGACTCTCTAGTAGGAGCCCAGTAGACACATGCAGAATAAATGAGTTGGATGCAGTTCCTAGGAAATGGTTGCAGTATCCTTGCAATTAATTAATTTGCTTAATTAATTAAAATGACTTCACTAATTATATGTACAGGAGATTGCACATTTCATTAGGCTGAGCAGATGGCTTCACTAATAATTACCAAAGCCTGGGGTTGCCGGAGGGGGGATGTCAGCCTATGAATTGATAATTGAGCATTTGTTAAAAGATCTTATTTATTTATTTGTCAGAGAGAGAGAAAGCACAACCACCAGGACTGGGAGGCAGAGGGAGAACCAGGCCCCCACTGAGCAAGGAGCCCAAGGTGGGACTTGATCCCAGGACCCTGAGACCATGACCTAAGCTGAAGGCAGACGCTCAACCGACTGAGCCACCGGGGCGTCCCGGTATTGAACATTTACAAGCTGTCCCTCCTACAAATAAAGTTGAAACTCCTCTCCCTGTTGCATCCAAGATGGATTGAAAAACAGACTTTTTGTTTTCTTCTGGTAGTGCCAGAAGTCACCATTTGTGACTTCATGAAGAAGTGGACCTTGGAAGGGGTGTGGGCTCCGTGGCTCTGGAAGAGGGCGCCATGTCAGGGTTAGACCTTGGCATCATTCAGACAGTTTAGCTCACCTGCTGAATTTTCACCATAAGCCAGGTTGCCCGTAAAAATGACAGGTGCCTCATCTCCAAAGGGAACGTGCCTTCCTCTGCTGTATTGTCTAAACCTTGCCCTGCCCTCACCTGGGAGCCAAACCTTGCCCTGCTCCCATTCCTGGGGCCTTAGAATCTAAGGCAGACCCAGGGACATGCCACGGAATGAAAACCCTGAATGCATGCACACAGAGACCAGGCAGTACCTCTGACTGAGGTATCACGTAAGTGTATGAGTGTATTTTTGGAGTGTTTCTCACTATGGTGATAAGGATGATTATTGGTAATTGACCAGACCGAGCATCCCCTTTGGGCCAGAAACTTCCCACACCATTTGTAATCCTTGAAACAACTCTGCAGGACAGGTGTTCATTTACAGATGGGAAAACAGAGGCTGGTTGACGTTAAGTGGTAGGCCAGGGTCACACAAAGTTGGGTTCATGCCCAGAGCATTCTGTCTCTAAAGCCCCTTGTTCTTTCCACCTCCTGCTCTGCTGGTAAATGATTTGGGGTCATGAAAGTCCCACACCCAGATCTGGGAGGGTGTGAGGGGAAGCTGCCGGGCTGAGCTCAGCATGGCACACAGGGGACTGCTGGGGGGCCCGTCACCACAGATGGGCTCTCGGCATCTCCAAAAGGGCCCCTGCCTTGGAGTAGCAGATTCTGAACAGGTTCCTAGCAGCCATGGTCAAGTGCTAAGTGCATAAAGATGAACCCTAAAAAAATAAAATTAAATTTGAAAAGTCAGCTGGGCATATTATGGAGGAGTGAGGTGCTGGTCAGAGTAAGTTCCAGAAAGAAGTCGATCATTTCAGGAGAATTTTCAGAATGTTAATTTGATGTGATCTGATAAGAGAGTTTTCTTTTTTGCTCATATATGTGGTTGGGGAAGGATGACCCTTCTGAAGCTTCATGTGTAGAGATGAGGAATACACAAAACTAAGAAAGGGGGAAATGACACTTACAAAAGCATAAATAGATCCGTGTGTGTGCTGACGAATAGATGTTGACTATGGCAGTGATATTCCATGGGGAAGGGGCGATTGAGGTTGCAGTTAGAATGCTTGACCTTCTGTGATGGGCTTGGTGAGCACCCATCCCTTCCATGGTCTGCCTCTCCTGCCTCCCTCACCAGGGTGATCTAGGGATACTTATCCATCCCTTGACGCTTTCACTCCACACTCCTCATGAGCTAGAGCAGGAATGGGGTGGCGTGTCTGAGTCACAAAAAAATTGTAAATCATTCTTGA
The DNA here is from genome assembly GCA_003697995.1 of Taxidea taxus jeffersonii. Lineage (NCBI taxonomy): Eukaryota > Metazoa > Chordata > Mammalia > Carnivora > Mustelidae > Taxidea > Taxidea taxus. The sequence goes on from RCUC01120912.1 coordinate 24,576, forward strand.
AATGAGGGAGCCCTGAAAATGTGACTAATTTCTGTAGCACATACAGGTAAGAAATGGCTGTTTGGTTGTGACTGGCAACTGCCATGTTATTTCTAATTTTGACTTGGTTGCTGTTGTTTTGGGGATGGGATCCGACTTGGTCCTGGGGTGGGTGCAGTGTGGAAGGACGAAGAGCTTTTTGGGCACAATTCCTGCCTTTGAGCATTTCACAACTTAAAGGAGGCAGAGGCAGGTCAACAGTTGCAGAAAACGTGTCGGTTGAACATACATGTTAAGCATCTCATTGAAAGAAAGAAATCTTAAATCTCATCAAGATTAGAGTATGTTTTGCCTAATCACATATCCAGGTAAATGCCTGGGGCTGGCCAGGTAGTGTCTGATTGCCATGAGTCAACGTTGGAAAGCGCACTGGACTAGTTCATAAATTGTGTTTCTGTTTACACATCCATTCTCAGGAGTAGTTACTTATTCAAGGCCTTCTGTCTTTGTTGATAATGTCAGCTTGGATGAGTTAGTGGAGGCTTGTTACCTGCTATGCAATTCAAGATTTGTTAAAATATAAACACACTTGAGAAATATCCTTGCATACCTTTATTGGCTTATAACAATAACCCAAGACGTAAAGAAACATGATAATGGAATTTGCTCATGGCTTTGACAGCTTTGGGTAAAATCTGTAGCAACGTAAAAGCTTCCAGAGATAAGAAGAGGCTACTCTGTGGGGCTCAAGGATGGGACATTCAGATTCGGTGTTTCAAAAGTGGGGGTTGTGCATCTGACCCTGCTCTTCTAGTACATTCTATTATATGAGTTGGGGGTGGAGTTTGTAACTAGGAAAAGAGTAAGGAAAAATGGAGCCGTCTAGAGGTTGGTGCAAAAACAAGATGGAAATAGTGAGCAAAGAGGTGAAGCCGATCGAGGGAGAGGAGCTGAGGATATGAAAGCCTATAGGCATGCTTTGGACCATAAATAACAGGAATATATTTTCTCATAAAGCAAGAAGTTAGGATGGACTCAGTGGTTATCTGTTGTGTATCTGGGGCAGTTCGGTGGTGACATTAAGGACGGGAATCTTTTCAGTCTTTCTGCTTCACTCTTCTTGGTGTTTTGGCTTTCTGTCCTTGTGCTGCTTTTCTCGTTAGTCCCATGAGTGTGACGCGGTGACCCCTAGCTGCAAGGGAAGCTGGTAAAGGATTATTACATTTTTCCAGCCTTTTAGTAGTGGAGATGGGCGAGAGGGGTTGGGAATGGCTGGTGGGTTATCCAGCCAACTGGTGGGCATAGACCAGTTGTGAAAAATAAGTAAAAACAAATGGGTGTTGAATCATCACCACAGAAAACCAGATGTGCCTGGGAGTTCGCTCTGCGTGGGCTGTGAATGGAGTTCCAAATGAGAATGTTATGGCATGGAAGGGCCTCTTTTGGGTCCCAATCCAGCAACGAGGCTGATCCTTTCCAAAGTCTGTGTGTGACATTGCAGTCTGGATTCAGGGAAAGTCATCTTAAATCATGCTGGGTAGAAATGGGGCATAAGAAGGGAGGAGGCAAAGGAGCACCATTTTCTAGCCCATAATACTCAGAAGCAAGATTGCTCCTTTTCAGAAGTTAATAGTAGGGCCTTGTTAATTTCTTTATAAATTCCACTGAATAAATGATCCATTTAATTTAAGATGCTTGGCCTATGGTAAGTAGCTCAAAGTCTGATAGCGCCATTTTGAACTTCATGCCTCTGTGTGTGCGCGTGTATGTGTGCATGTGTGCACTCTGAATTCACATTGCTGTGGCCCAGATCATTTTTTTCTTCTCATGGCCTCACAGAATCCCAGTCTTGTCAGTGCACTGCTTCCCCTGCCCCCCAACTTCTTAGTTCCCTCTTTCATCTGTGCCGCATAGCAACACTGCTTTCCCCCACAGTGCTCAGTGGAGGCCAGCTCTTGCTATTTTGGGTCATTTGGTTATCGTTTGGGGTCTTGCCACTTACCCCACAGCAGGGACCCAGATGCCTTTGAACAAAAAGGTGATTTAAATGCAACTCCTTGCTCTTCCTCCAGTATCCTAGAGCAGGGCTTCTCAAAGTTTAATGTGCACACACCCAGGGATCTTGTGAAAATGCAGATTCTGACTTAGGAGGTCTGGGATGGGGCCCGAGACTCTGCATTTTGAATAAGCTCCCAAGTGATGGTGGTGCCAGGGGCCCAGGTAGCAGGGATTTCAATCCTCAGCCCTGGGGAGTTTTTAATAAAAACCAATGCTGGGGGACGCCTGGGTGGCTCAGTTGGTTAAGCGGCTGCCTTCGGCTCAAGTCATGATCCCAGCATCCTGGGATCGAGTCCCACATCGGGCTCCCTTGCTTGACAGTGAGCCTGCTTCTCCCTCTGCCTGCCACTGTGTCTGCCTGTGCTCACTCCTGTGCTCTCTCTCT
>RCUC01120913.1:0-10110 GCA_003697995.1 Taxidea taxus jeffersonii
AGTTCCCTCCAGGTGACTATATATCTGATCTGGATGGCCTGAACGAGGGGTGTAGATTAGGCGTAAAATTCTGATCTTACTTATGTCAAAGCTCCCCTCGGGTGGCCAGTTAGCTCCCTCAAAGGTGGGCCATTCTGACCTGCACAAGGTAATCCACTTGTCCTTCTTAATGGCCACGCTCTGGTTCCGAGCTATATCCTTAACTTCCTTCCAGTGAGCTAGGGTCAAGTCTAGGGCACTGGATGGGATATTGCCCATGGTTATCAGTCTCGTCAGTCGGTCAGTCAACAAAATGGTCCACAAAATAACAAGGGGTAAGGGGCACCTGGGTGGCTCAGTGGGTTAAGCCACTGCCTTCGGCTCAGGTCATGATCCCAGGGTCCTGGGATCGAGTCCCGCCTCGGGATCTCTGCTCGGCAGGGAGCCCGCTTCTCCCCCCTCCCCGCCTGCCTCTCTGCCTACTTGTGTGATCTCTGTCTGTCAAATAAATAAATAAAATTAAAAAAAAATAACAAGGGGTAAGACAATTCCACCAAAACAGAAAACACAACACAACACAGGTCTGATTTTTATGGGACTTGCGAGTATGAGGTGGAGATCTCCCAAGTTGATCTGCTGACTCCTGTGACGGAACAGAAGGAGCAGACCCAAGATCAAGGTGGGCAGGTTGAGCCTTGGTTAGGAGGCCCTCCCAGTCAGTTCCGGCCAAAAACCGGACTGACTTGTGCCCTACAAGTATCAAGATGGGGTTCCAAGGGTCCCCCTTCAAAGGAGGGTCTGGGACGTCTCCCAGTTCCTCCAGGATTGTCGTGGAAGTGCGTCCACTTCGACAATCCCTTCAAGTACGAGTCGCGGCAATTTTTTCAAGTACGAGTCGGTATGGCTGTCCTCAAGTGGGAAAACGAAAGCAAAACAAACGAACAGACAGAGGACGAGACAATTCAACAGCGCTGTTTTCTTACCTTTGGGATCTGGTGTCTCGGGGGTCTCTAGGGGTATCCCGGACGAGTCCCCAAATGTTATGCCCAGATCACAAGACCACCACCAAGAAGACCACCGAGAGCTAGACGTTACGGAATGAAAAAGCAAGGCTTTATTCAGGTGGGCTGCAGCTCGGGCCTCATCCTACACACCGACACAGTGGAGTTTAGGAGGAAGGCCCCGAGCTGAAATTTCACAGGGCTTATAAAGCCAAAAACCACAAAGTATTGTGTGCAAAATCACACGTATAGGCGACCTTTAAAATGATTGGTGCTGGGGTTGCTTAAGCTGTGCTATTCAGCGGGGATTGGCTATTTTGTCTAGGGGATATTTTTTTGAAAGTTGTTTGGACTAGGGCGGGAAAGTTGCGGGGAGTAGCAAGACCGGTTGGGTCTTGATTAACTTATCTACGAAGTGGGGGTAGTTTGTGGTTTAGTAACCAATTCTGTTCCTGGAATTCCTGTCTCCTTGTCTGGAATTTATGCAAGCTCTGGGTCACTCATAGTTAAATATAACAACAAAATGGCTACTGCCTCAAAATGGAGTTACTTTAGCCCTTCACTGTGATGGTTAAGTGTAGGTCAACTTTGCTAGGCTATGATGCCAGTTGTTTGGTGAAAAGCTATTCTAAATGTTGCTGTGGAAGTATTGTGTAGATGTGCTTACATTTACAAACATTTAACTTTCAGTAAGTCACATTGTTCTCCATAAAGTGGGAGGGCTTCCTCCAATCAGTTGAAAGGCTGACAAGCAAAAACAGGTTTCTCAGAGAGACATTCAGCCTCAAGACTGTAACGTTGAAATCCTGAGTTTCTTGAATTTATTTATACCTGCTGTCCTACCCTATGGATTCCAAACTTGCAAGTCGGCCACAATCACATAAGCCAGTTCCTGAAAATATCTATCCATCTTTCTATCCCTTGCATTGGTTCTGTTTCTCTGGAGAACACCAACTGATACATATGTCTATACCAAGGGTGCTCTGAACATTCTCAGTCTTTGAGGTTCCAAAGAATTATGGCTATATCTGTAGGGAGAAGATCTCTTTTTCTCACCTGTGTGCAGATTGTCACTAGGGCCCAAAGTTACTCTACCCGTGCCTTCCTGTCTCTCAGTCTCACTGAAACTGTCATGAACACTCCTTCCCTAGTATCTGCCTGTGGCTCATCACTTCATATCACTCAGTTACATGTTCTAGAAAATAGAGGATTAATATTCTGGCCTGTAGGTGTATGGAGGGCTGAGACCACATCTGCCAAGTTTACCCTTGTGTCCCCTATCCCTAGCAGAGTATTTAAACTTTAAGAGTTAATTTTTATTGGGGTGCCTGGGTAGCTCAGTCAGTTAAGTGTCTGACTCTTGGTTTTGGCTCATGTCATGATCTCAGGGTCCTGGGATTGAGCCCTAGGTTGGGCTTCCTGCTCAATGAGAAGTCTGCTTCCTCCTTCTTCCTCTTCCTTTGCCCCTCCCTTGTCTCATGGGCTCTCTCTGGCATCTCTCTCTCTCTCTCTCTCTTGCTCGCTGTCTAGCTCAAAAATAAATAAATAAATCTTTAAAAAAGAAAGTATTTAGGGAGTTGTAATAAAATGGTACATGCAGTGTAATAGGTGCTAAATATTTGTGGATTGACAAATTGAGACAAACACTTCCTGCTTTCCCCTTTACTGGTCATTTTCCCTAGATCCAACAACCTAAATGCAAATCAGCTTGTTCTAGTCCTGCCTACATCCAGCACGCTCAGATCAAGTCCAGATGCCAGTTGAGGCTTTAATTGCGGGAGTGGAAGTATGTAGTCCTTTTCTTCTCTGGCTAGAATTCATCCTCCACCTGCTGCCTTCCCACACATTTTGGTCACATAGAATCCAGCTCATCTGTCTCATTCTACATCTTAATTATTTTTCTCACTTATCTGTCTCCCCCAAAAGTATGGAGCCCTGACTTCTATGTCTCCGCCTTCCTAGTACCTCAAATAGCATTTGGAGCTTCTTAGATTTTCAGATAACTTTTCTTCAAGAAAGAATGGGAAAGAAGGCAGAAAAGATGGGAAAAGAATGAAAGCAGGAAATAAAGATGGAGCTAGGGACACAAATCCCAAGTTTTAAGACAACTTCCTCTCTCTCTTACATTTGGTTCTGCCAGATTCTTTAGGTAACAGAGTTTCTTTCAGCTGGTAAATGAAGTATGTCAAACGTCCTACTAGTTTGAAGATTTTGGTGCAATACATAGACTGGTACTCTTGTGACTTGAAGGAATAGAAGCTAACTTCAGACCCGAGAATTCAGCTCATTGAACCATAGAACCCTAAAGTTATTCCTACACTCACAGTCTGGATCAGACATCTAATGCTGTAATGGAAACTAATCATATCGCATGATATATTTTGACTAATGAATGTGTGGGAAGGCGCCCCTGCAACTGCAATGCATATGGCTTTTAATATGGCTAAGTGGGACTGATGCCTGGTGTGCAGAAGTCTCATGTTAGAATTGTTGTATTTGCAGCCAGATCCTAGAGAGACTCAGACGAAAGAATCTACCACAGTTAGAATGTCAAATCACACTTCCCCTCTTCACATTACATTTCTAAAAATAAGATAATGAAAACATGTATTTGTGTGGGAGAGGGCTTATTGTAGAAAGCTGCAAATAAGACGCAAGAAAATATCTGTGCTCAGAAACCCCATTCAGGCAGCAGCTTTCACTGCAGGGAGCTTCTGTGCTATGAAAAAAGCTGCATAATATGCTCTGTGCACAAAAAGGTAGCAGCCAAGGAAACTGACTGCGTTTCTAAACCTGTAGAAATAAAAAGGCATGCAGAGGACATTGTTCTACTGGTTAAGGCCAGTTTTTCCTTTTCCCTGTATTCTGATTTCAAACATTCTTTGTGGGGTTGGGAAGAGACTTAGTATAGTCTATTAAACCTTGCTGTAGCTTTTAAAACTTTAAAATAGTTTGTTATTGAAAACTTTGGTGGAATGTTATAGAAGGCATCTAAGGAGTCCAAAAGATTTCTCCCATACTTTCTTTTTTCCAGATTTCTATTGCGCAGTTTAAACGAAACATAGGAAAAAGATTTAGGATCATTACTAGTGACAATGGGAAGAATTGGCTGATCCATGATGCTCCTTCCCTTAAGAGGTTATTCCTCAGCAATGAGGATTACTTGAGGTAATCTCTCTTTTGAAATGAGAAAAAATATTAAGTGGAAGGAGAGGTTGGAGGGCATCTATTCTCTTAAGATTTAGTTTTTATTTGGGGAGTTGTAATGCAATAAAATCATTTTCAGGCTCAGGAATAGACATTTGGATTCTCCCTTTCTTCCTTTTTTAAGGTTAATGGATACTTTCAGAATATAAAGTTTCTCTGACTTAAATGAAAATGGGAGTGAGGAAACTGTTCATTTGGAGCAAGTTGGAAGTAATGTTATTATTTTAACAGTTAAACACTTACTAAGAGATAGTCCATCATGCTAGGAACTGGCCATAAGCTATTGAACTCCTTGCTGTTCTGGAGATTACTGACAGGTTTTTGAAAATGTAGGCTTTTCATTGCTCCATGAATTTCAGTGTTGTTATTTCAGATATTTTCCTCCTACCTAAAAAAAAAAAAAAAAGAAAGAAAAAATCCTTTTAGTTTTTATTTCTTGTTCAGGTTTGCTAGAAGTGTATTTTTTTCCATCTTTGGATTTTGTCTTACTAATGAATTATTGAACTCTACATCAAAAAGTAATGATGTACTAGACAGTGGCTAACTGAACATAATAAAAAAATCTTATTTTTCCTTTTATTTTTGAGTATTGAAATCTTCATTATTTTCTTCCAACACTTCCAAGAAATCATTCCATTGTCTTCTGGTTTTCATCATCTCTCCTGAGAAGTTAGTATATTATCCTGCTGTTGTTCTATAAACTTAATGTGTCTCCTCTCCCCCTCGATCTACTTTTAGGATTTTTTTTTTTTCATTTTCTTTGGTTTTCAGAAGTTTGACGTGATATAGCTTGATATATTTTTCTTTCACTTTATTTAGGGTTCTGAGAATGCTTGAAACTATGAGTATGGTCTTTCATGAGTTTGGGAAATTTTCAGTGGTTATTGGAGTATTTTCCTATTCTGTTGCTACCTTTCTTCTGGGATATCAATTACATATATGCTAGACTTGTTGGTGTTTTACGTGTGTTTATGCTCTTTTTTTGTATATTTTATTCATTTCCTCTCTGTTCATCCTTTTGGATATTTATATGAAGCTGTCTTCCAGTTCAATAATTTTGTTTTCTTCAATATTAAATCTATTCAATAAATTCTTAATTTCAGTAACTGTATTTTTCAGTTCTAGAATTTTCATTTAACTCTTTCTTATACATTTCAGTTCTTTGTTGGAATTCTCCATCTTTCCTCTACTTAAATTTTTTTCCTTCTTTGCTTGCTTGAAGTTATAAGTCATAGTTATTCTAAAGTTTTTTTCCTGTTCTGATATCTGGCTCTATAGGGACATATTTCCATATCAGTTTTTCTTTGGGCTTTTAGGCATGTTGTTTTGTATCTTGGCATGCCTAGTAATTTTTTCGTTAAATGATAGTCACTTTATAAAAAAATTGTGGTAGTTCTAGATGTTATTTTCCTCTAGCCAGAGCTACCCTTTATTGTCCTAGGCCCAGGTGGAGCTTATTCTTAATCCAAGTAAAGACTGTGTTTCAGTTTTGGTCTGAATCTACCCCGAGTGCTCCTCTACCCTCAGAGCCTAACCTTCATGAGAGTCTGAGGAGTTCACTGGGTCCCTCACCCACACAGGGCCTCAACTCTAGTCTTTCTCCTTAACAATTGATTTCCTGAAAACTCTTCTCTGCTTTTCAGTTTATCTACTTAGCTCCTAAGCCTTCTAGCCTCACTTTTAGAAATTGGCATATGTGTTAAGGGAGAAGCCGGCTATGAATCAGGCTTTGTTCTCTGTTCCTCCCTTGTTACCAGTAACTTGAAGTTTCAAATTTTGTCCCTCTAGCTTCACAAGACAGTGAAAAACTCTGCTCATTTATAAGTCCCAAGCAGTGGCTTCCTGCATGGGCAAAACCTAGATTTGCGTTCTTTTACTGTGAATCCAGAATTATCAAAACAGTTGCAAAATGTCAGTGTGTTTTTTTCCTAGTTGTCTTCTTTCCAGAATTTTGTCCCCTTTAGTTCTGATTGTTTCAGCAACTGGCACATGCCTCTATATAGTCTTTTGTTTGCTTAATTCTAAATTTTAAGTTATTCTGAGAAATGTTGACCTGCCATCATACTGGATTTCTTTTTCAGGGAAGAAGTGTTTGTATCAGCATCTAAGATGCATCAGATACTATTTAAGGCATGGGGAGTATAAAGGCAAATGGAGTTGATATATTCTTGGGGTAGATTCTATTCTTTACAGGAATAGGGTCCTGTTACAGATTCAATATATACCCCTCAAAAAGATATGTTGAAATCCTAACTCTCAGTACCTCAGAATGTGATCTCATTTGGAAATAGGGTCATTGAAAGTATAATTAATTATTATGAACTTCTGTTGGAATAAGGTAGGCTCCTAACCCAAAGTCACTGCCATTCTTATAAAAAGACAGTCATGTGAAGATATAGAGACAGAGGAAAATGCCATGTGAATATGGAGACACAAATTGGAGTGATGAACGTACAAGTCAAGGAATGCGAAAGATTGACCGCCAACACCAAAAGCTAGTAAGAGTTAAGGAAAGATTCTTCCCTACAGATTTCAGAGGTAGGTTACTTGCTGACATCTGGATATTTTTACTTCTAGCGTCCAGCAGCTCTAGGAAAGAAATATAGGTCTCGGGCCCCCTGGGTAGTTCAGTGGGTTAAGCCTCTGCCTTCTGCCCAGGTCATGATCCCAGGATCCTGGGATCGAGCCCCACATCGGGCTCTCTGCTTGGCAAGGGGCCTGCTGCCCCCTGTCCCTCTGCCTACTTGTGATCTCTCTCTCTCAAATAAATAAATACAATCTTAAAAAAAAGGAAAAGAAATATAGGTCTCTTGTCCTCAGAAGTCAGAGAAACTACTCTGTATAAGAGAGAAGCATTAGGAACTTCTGTGAGAGAAGGGAGGGGGCAGCAGAGAGGAAGAGAGACAGCAGGTTAGAAATAGTGGTTTCACACAATGCTTTGTGTTGACAATAATATTTGTGATGTTCTAAATCCTTGGTACATCATAGAAGTGATAAGTGATGCAATTAGATTTTTTTAAGCAACCAGAAAAGCACTTGAGAGCCAGGATCCAGGTAATTATAGGACACAACCAAGTTAACATAAATGAGTGTCAGAGGAGAGAAGAACATTGGAACTTCTAGGCCCTGGCATTCACAGAAATATTAGGGAGAATTTTGAAATTCTGCTGTCTCTGGATTTTTTCTTCAGTGAAAGTGAGGGGGATTAATTTTAAGAAGTTTTACCTTGAACCCAAGAGTTGTGACATATGGGTTATTCCTATGTTCATTTACTAAAAATTTGTAGCATTTAGTTCCTTATTAGCTATAGTCTTGAGTCATGTTTTTAGAAGATTGCTTTTTCCCCCCCTAGTTATTTTTTTCAGGCACAGTGCCAACTAGATTACTCAGGACAGGCTGGTTATGCAGCAATAATATATTTATCTTGAAATCTCAGAGGTTTTAATAAAGGTTTATTTTTCATGTGATACCTAGTGTGGATAGGAATGAGGTGTACCCTGCTCTATGTGGTCACTCAGGTATCCAAGATGATGGATGCTCCATGACCTGGGTCATTAGCATTCACTATGACAAGGGAAAAGAGCACATAGAAAATTATGTGCCAACTCCTGAATTTTTTGGTGCTTTGAAAGTGACACAATTACTTTTGCTTACAGCCCATTGACCAGAACTAGTCTTGTGATTCATTTCACTGCAAGGCAAATCGAGAATACATAGAATATTTTCATAAGCAATTATTGTCTCTGCTACTCCATCTTGACCTGTTACTATCTCTATTAAATAGAGGGGAACATTTGAAACATAGAAAAGTGGAGTAATTTGCTCAGGATCACGTAACTAGTGAGCTTCCAGAGTCAGGACTCAAACCCAGGCAATCTCCGTTTGTAAGCACTATACTATATATAGAGGAAAAAGTGGTCCTTTTGTCTTTGCCCAGTCCCCAGGTAGTGGGGATTTCTTTATCTTTCTGCTTCCTGTGGTAAGATATCAAGAACTATTGTGTGAAACATGTCTTTTCAATCTTTTTGGGGAAATAAATAACAAAATGGATTACTTTCCATGAAATCTTGCTTACCTAGCATGGTCTGCTGAGGCTGCTACATCACAATACCACTGACTGAGTGGCTTACACAACAAACACTTATTTCTTCCTGGAGGCTGGGAAGTCTAAGATCAAGGTGCCAGCAGTTCCAGTGGCTGGTGAGAGTTCACTTCCTACTTCATAGACAGTTGACTTCTCACTGTGTCCTTAGATGGCAGAAGGAGTGAGGTTGCTCTCTGGGGTCTCTTTTATAAATGGGACTAGTCCTGTTCACACAGGCTTCACTCTCATGACCTAATTATCTCCTAAAGGCCCCCAGCTCCTAATACTATCACTTTGGGGATTAGGTTTCAACATGATGGATTTTGGAGGATACAGTCTATGTCTCTAGCTAAAACTGATCTTTCCTTGCTCTGAACTGTCATTGCACTTGGATTACGTTGCAACAAGGAGGAACTAGGGAGATTAACTTTTCCATAATCCCATAATCCTATAATATCCATTAGCCTTGCTATCATACACACAACACACACATACATCTCCTTATTATGTGCAATTGGCATTCTACAAACTTACATATAGTGTTGGACAACGTGGCTTCTAACTTCCCTTCTAAACAGACTGTGGCTCTTGAACCACTTCTGTGTAGAAATTCTAGTGTAACAGTTCACGCACTTGGAGCTTCACCCTTTCTTAAGCAAGTAGTTTTGAATACATACCTTATGCTGCTTACTGTGGGGATAGCAGTGAGTAAAATGCACACACATGGTCCCTGTCTGCATCGAGTAAAGGCAGGACCAATAAATACACAAAGAAGCATATAATTACTTGTAAGTTTCTCGTGGTTGATTTCCCCAACTTAATTGTGAGCTTTTTTGAAGACATTAGGCACATCTTATAGTGGTTGGGTCCTTCTACCATGGTTGGTTGAACTTTCAGTAACTCTTGGTTGATTATTAATTATCTGACCATCTGGACTTGAGAAGAAATTCTAGGGTTTAAGGACTTCTTGGCTAAAGGGGTTTTTTGAGGCTGACATTAATTTCTTACTTGGCTCCAACTTTTTCCTATTTTCCACTTAGGAAGACAGTCAAGTTTTTGAGGTTCGTTTATGATGTGGTCAGAGGTTAATTTATTCTACTAAAGAACCTATGTTCACCCATGAAATTCAAAGTATTAGACTGAAGTCAGAGGTGCTGTTTTCTGTAATTGACTAAAGCTAACCTGGTGAGTAATACAGTCTCTAATGCAGGTGATAGTGCTGAGCTAGCACAATGTGGGTTCTACCTCGGAGCACTAACTTGTCTAAAATAGCTACTGGGCTCTTTTAACCAAGTTAAGCTCTCCCCTACTTTCTGACCCCTGAACAGGGCAGGTTTCATCTTATATTCCAAGACTACATCACTTGTGTTATCACACTCGGGACTTGGTTAAAGGAACTTTTATTGGACTACAGCCTCTCATATTGCCTGGAATTCTCTTGTCTTGTTACTTAATAAGGTTAAGGGCTGCATTGATCTTAAAGTGACCACATGGCCCCAAACCTAGCAACCTGCTGAGAATAAGGCTGGAGCTTTGGGAGAAAGAGCTTTGCCTCTTAACTGAGAGAATGGGCTTATGGTACAACCCTAGAAAGGCAGAAGCTGGCAGGAAGGAAATAAGGTCACAACCTCCACCATTCTCCTTTTTATGCCAACCAATTATTGATATAGTTTAAGAGTCTCTTCCTTGAGCAAGGCATTTTTTCCCTTACATTATGCTGCTGAGACAAAGGAATGTTTCCTATATATTCACACAGATCACTGGATTTTTGGCCTCCTTTGCTTTTAAATTAGGGGTATGTCCTGATAAAAGAAAGCAGTTGCCTCCCAGAATGTGGGA
>RCUC01120916.1:0-11134 GCA_003697995.1 Taxidea taxus jeffersonii
ACTAATAAACTAAATTTGACCTAACTGCTATCTCCAACTTTGCATGTCCTAATAATCTGCAATTATCCTACTTACTTGCAGCCACCAAAACGAACAAATAAACAATTGCTAAAGGTTGTTAGATACCATGTACGGGTGTTATCTGGTCTGAGGATTTTCTTAGGAGTCCTTTAGGATTGTCTTTTAATTCATGGAACCAGAGACTGTGCAATGAGAAGAACTTCAAAGATCCTTGATCTTTAGCCTTTCCTGTATTTAGAGCATTCCTTCTCAAAAAATCTGTTTATTGGGGCGCCTGGGTGGCTCAGTGGGTTAAAGCCTCTGCCTTCGGCTCAGGTCATGATCCCAGGACCCTGGGATCGAGCCCCGCATCGGGCTCTTTGCGCTGCATGGGGCCTGCTTCCTCCTCTCTCTGCCTGCCTCTCTGCCTACTTGTGATCTCTGTCAAATAAATAAATAAAATCTTTAAAAAAAAAATAAATAACTGAAAATATCTAAGACTAGAGTTCCTCAGGAAAAGCTGATTAGCAAGTTGACAATATGAGTTAGACACGTTTGCTGTCAAAAGATGCACTGTATGTTAGAAGTCTTTACAGGATACAAAGTTCCATCAACTTTTCCTTCACACTAGAAGACAGACAAAGGAGTGTAATTCTACCAGCATCCCTGAATATAAGGTGATGGCAGGAGGGAAAGAAATTATTTCGAATAATGGCTGTTACCCAGGAAGACATGTTAGAGAATCACCTGGGAGGCTATTTCCAAAAACATACCAGACATCCTCTCACACAATGTTATCATAATATGGGTGTCACACTGATATTCTAGTAACTCCCCAAGGTAATTCTGATCACACAACACCAATTCGCCCATCCTCTCACCCCAGAAGAAAACCAGTTCTCCAGTCATCTAGAATCAGAGGCTTAAAACAACGGAAAGCTTACTAGTATAGAGTTGGGGAGTCAGTTAATAAAACAATCAGCTGAACTGTTGTATACCTTATTTCCTATTCTTCAAAATTAGGTGAAAAAAGATGTAAGCAATACCTACAGAATTCCCGAGATTTTGAGCTATACTATTTTTCTACTTCCTTCTTTTTTTTTTTTTTTTTTTTTAAGTATTTCTTTCCCCCAATGTGGGACCCAAACTCAGGACCCTGAGATCAAGCTATCACATGCTCTACTGACTGAACAAGCCAGGCATCCCTGTTTAACTTGATTCTTTTGAGTTAAACCACTCACTAAAACACTCAATGTCCTAGCGAACAGGTTAGACCTCAGTATTTCATGCTAATAGCAATCGGTCGGTAGTACTAATGTGCAATACAACCATCTACACAAGGCAATTCTGTCAGCCAAAATTTTTATAGCTGTTCATATAGGAAGTTTACAGTACCAGGCAAGTTGTCACTACTATCAATAGAACAGGTGACTCTTCAATGCCCCTAACCTAGAAACAAATTCTTTAGCCTAACATTCAAAGTTTTCCATAGCTCTGCCTCAACCTGCCTTCACTCCCGTTTTACTAGATCTTGAACCTTCCAGCTTGGAAACCTTTTGCTTATTCCAAGAGCTGGCAACTAAAGTCATCTCCCATTCCACCACCTTCGAACCCTGCCCACAGCTTGCTTCAGTGAAGGCTGTGGGCTCAGTTTTTACATTAAAAAAGGGAGGAGGATATATGACAGAGACCATGTGTCCCACAAAGCCCAACATATTTATTAGTCCCTTCAAAGACCTTCATAGACAGTTTGCCTACTCCTGCCTTACTCCATTTCTCAGGACCTGAAATGATTTCCTTTATCCCATTTCTCTATATTTACCAATCCAAGATCTATTCATCCATCAAAATACAGTTGATTATTTAGTGAAGCCTTTCTTGCTACCTTCACTGATATATATTCTTCCTCTTTTAAATGTATCCCTTTTAGAGTCACAAGGGCTAGTTTCCAAACAAAATAGAGATGCAAGGTTTGACAAGGCTATTGCATTAACCTAATTATTTTGTGGTTTCCTGTCTTGCTCCTTTGAATCCATCTTCATTAAGACCACCAGAAAACTCTAGAACTTAATAATCTTAACTTTGTCATTCTCTCATCCTTTTTATTGCTCTCCATTAACTGTAGAATAAAATCCAAGAATAAAACCCTAACCCCTGCCTCTTATTTCCTGCCACTCCTCCCGCAGTACGTTATACTCCAAAAACATAACTGCTTTTAATACCCTCCAACCCAGTCCAGTCTTACCTTCCCCCATCTCTTACTCCTTCTTTATTTGGGTTGCATGTTTCGCTGATAAGAGTACAAAAACACCTTCTCCAGAGAGCAATTTGGTAACATCTATCAAAATTACACAGAGCATATTTTCCGTACCCTAGGTAAGGAAGAATAAATTCTACCTCTAGGAATTTATTCCACAAATTTATGAAATAATATGTTTAACAAAATTATGCAGCATTGTTTGTAACACAAAAAGACTGGCATCTAAATGTCCATCCGTAGTGGACTATAGGGGAAAAAAAGTACTGTGCACCCATACAACGAAATACAATGCAAAATGAAGAAGGTCTATTATACATATTATGGTAATGGCCTACAGGAATATATCTGAAAGGGTACAGAAGACACTGGTAATACCAGTTGCTACCAAGGAAGGCAAGAGTAGCTAGAGCACAAGTGAGGGAAACTGTTCACTAAATAGTCTTGTAACCTTTTAAATGTTGAATTATGTAAATACACTGCCAGTCCAGGGGTGCCTAGGTGGCTCAGTTGGTTAAGAGTCTGCCTTCAGCTCGGGTCATGATCCTAGGATCCTATGAATGAGTCCTGCATCGGGTTCTCTGCTTCTCCCTCTGCCCCTCTCCCCCACAATGCCCAGGCACACTCTCTCTTGCTCTCAAAAATAAATTTTAAAAAATTTAAAAAAAAATTCACTGCCAGTCCAGAAATTAAGTTTTTAAAAAGCTGGAAAAGGAAAAACAGATTTGGTTCAAGACAAGCATAATTTCCTGTCTTTTTTTGAAATATATCCACAAATGCGTCCAAACATTGGGTCAGATGCCTAACTTTGGTGGTTCTTATCATGCTACTATCACTTTTTACCATTTGTTTCTGAAATTATCAGTCTCTCCCCTCTACCGGACTACATCTAAATTCAGGACCTTAGAACTCTCTTTATATCCCCCAGCATCAGGGACTAGGGGTTTAATAAATGTCTGTGAAAGTAAATAAGTATCTTAAATCAAGAGCATCTTAGAGGGGCGCCTGAGTAGCTCAGTCCGTTAAGTGTCTCCCTTCGGCTCAGGTCATGATCCTGGGGTCCTGGGACTGAGTCCACATTGGGCTCCCTGCTCATTAGGGAGTCTGCTTCTCCCTCTCCTTCTGCCCTTCCCCCAGCTCGTTTTTGCATACTCTGGCTCTCTCTCTCTAAATAAATAAATAAAATCTTTTAAAAAAGAGAGAGTACTGGGATGCCTGGATGGCTTAGTCACCTGCCTTCAGCTCAGGTTGTAATCACGGGGTCCTGTGATAAGAGTCCTACATTGGGCTCATTGCTCCACAGGAAGTCTGGTCGGCCTCTGCCTGCTGCTTCTCCTGCCTCTGCATGTTCTGTCTCTAACAAATAAAAATCTAAAAAAATATTTAAAAAATTAAAAAATACCTTTTTCCACAAAAATAAACAGAAGATTATAACCCACTAAAATTAAGAACCTATATTTATATAAATAAATATGGTTAAGAAAATGCTCTATAAAGTATTATTAAATAGTAAATGAAGAACTAATAGAAACAGAAAATCAGGGGTGCCTGGGTGGCTGAGTCATTAAGCATCTGCCTTAGGCTCAGGTCATGATCCCAGGGTCCTGGGATCAAGCCCCACATCAGGTTCCCTGCTTGGCAGGAAGCCTGCTTCTCCCTCTCCCACTTCCCCTGCTTGTCTTCCCTCTCTCACTGTGTCTGTCAAATGAATAAATAAAATCTTTAAAAAAAAAAAGAGGCGCATGGGTGGCTCAGTGGGTTAAAGCCTCTGCCTTTGGCTCAGATCATGATCCCATTTAGATGCCAGTCAAGATCAAGTACCGCACTGGGCTCTCTGCTTGGCAGGGAGCCTGCTTCCTCCTCTCTCTCTGCCTGCTTGTGATCTCTGTCAAATAAATAAATAAAATCTTAAAAAAAAAGAAAGAAATAGAAAATCATAGTCCAACTATCACAGTAACAACTCACTCAGGCAAACATTATCAACAGATGCTAAATCTAGGAGGCAAAAGTTTGGTAACAAGACATTTAAATAAACTCAGTATCTCCTCCCATGATTCTTATTCATTAAAAAGGAAAAGATAATAATTTTACAGCAGAGAAAACTAGCAGACAACACCTTAAGCAAGTGATCGAAGTTAACATCAATAGTCCTGGACAAACAGACATCATGTGCCTCCTGATACAATGCACTGAAAAAGACGTAACTTCACTTTGTGACACTCCTGCCAATATGTATAATCTGAATTAACTCACAAGGAAAAAATTTCAAAGTGAGGGACATTCTACAAGATAAATAGCCTATGTTATTAAAAAAAAAAAAGTCAGGGCGCCTGGGTGGCTCAGTGGGTTAAGCCGCTGCCTTCAGCTCAGGTCATGATCCCAGGGTCCTGGGATCGAGTCCCGCATCGGGCTCTCTGCTTAGCAGGGAGCCTGCTTCTCCCCTCCCCTCTCTGCCTGCCTCTCTGCCTACTTGTGTAATCTCTGTCTGTCAAATAAATAAATAAAATCTTTAAAAAAAAAAAAAAAAAAAGTCAAAGTCACGAAAGATGAGACTGAAGGATTCTTCCAAACTGAAGGAGACAAGAAAACTAAATATAGTAATATACCCTGGGACTGGATCCTAGACTAGGAGAAAAAATATTTTTCCTATAAAGAACATTATTGGAACAAATGGCAAAATCTGAATGAAGTCTGCATATTAAATACTACTACTATATCAAGACTATTTCTGGGGTCGCCTGGGTGGCTCAGTTGGTTAAGCAGCTGCCTTCGGCTCAGGTCATGATCCCAGCGTCCTAGGATCAAGTCCCACACCGGGCTCCTTGCTCAGCAGTGAGCCTGCTTCTCCCTCTGCCTCTGCCTGCCACTCTGTCTGCCTGTGCTCGCTCCTGCGCGCGCTCTCTCTCTCTCTCTGACAAATAAATAAATAAATAATCTTAAAAAAAAAAAAAAAGACTATTTCTGGATTTTGACAGGTATATTGTTATGTAAGAGAATGTTCTAGTTTACAACAAATATTCATTATGTTATTTAGGGTAAAGAGGTATCACAGCTGTAACTTAGACTAAAAAAGTTCGGAAAAGGAATATGCAATATAAACATAAACAGAAAAATAGTAAAGTGTTGACATCTGGAGAATCAAGATAAAAAAAAGGAATTACTATTCTTGCAATTTTCTCTTAAGTTTAAAATTATGGTAAAGTACAAACTTAAAAGTGCAAAAACTTTTTATAACACAAATCCCCATATTTGAATTTGTGTTTTTCTAGAACAACTTATAGTATCGTGTAACATATTTAAGAAAAGACAGAGTAGGGGCACCTGGGTGGCTCAGTCGTTAAGCGTCTGCCTCCAGCTCAGGTCATGGTCCCAGAGTCCTAGGATCGAGCCCCACATCAGGCTGCTTGCTCCGCGGGAAGCCTGCTTCTCCCTCTCTCACTCCCCCTGCTTGTGTTCCCTCTCTCGATGTGCCTGTCTCTCTGACAAATAAATAAATAAAATCTTAAAAAAAAAAAAAAGAAATATTTAAAAAAAAGAAATAAAAACTTTAAAGAAAAAGAAAAGACAGAGTATATTTAAAACCACTTAGCCAGGAGCACCTGGCTGGCTCAGTTGCTGGAGCACGAGACTCTTTTTTTTCCTCCCCCTTAAGATTGATTTATTTACTTATTTGACAGAGAGGAGAGTGCAGGCAGAGAGGGAAGCAGCAGGCAGAGTTAGGCAGAAGCAGGCTCCCCGCTGAGCAGAAAGCAGGACAAAGTGGGGCTCCATCTGAAGACTCCTGGATCATGACCTGAGCCAAAGTTAGACACTTAACTGACTGAGCTATGCAAGCACCCCCAGTATGAGACTCTTGATCTCAAGGTCATTCAGTTCAAGCCCTGTATAGGGCGTAGAGTTTACTTAAACAGGGGCGCCTGGGCAACTTAGTTGAGTATCCAACTCTTGTTTTCGGCTCAGGTCATGCTCTCATGGATCATGAGATTGAGCCCCACATGAGGCATGGAGTCTGCCATTCCCCACTCCTGCACACATGTGCTCTGTCTCTCTCAAATAAATACATCTTAAAATAAATTAATGAAATTTCATTAATTAAAAACAAAAACACTTAGCCAGGGACGCCTGGGTGGCTGATCAGTAGGCTAAGCATCTGCCTTTGGTTCAGATCATGATCTCAGGGTCCTGGGATCAAGTCCAGCACTGTGCTCCCCTGCTCAGAGGGAAGTTTGCTTTTTTCCCTCTGCCCCTCCCACTGCTCATGCTCGCTCGTGCTCTCGCGCGCGCGCTCTCTCTCTCTCTCTCTGATAAGTAAGTAAATAAAATCTTAAAAAAAAAAAAAAACCACTTAGCCAGACGAACCCTCCAAGGGAAAATTAAGGTGAAACTTATAAAACTGGAGCTGCTGGCCTAAGCTGCTGCTCTAGACAGCTAGAGAATGAATGCTGGAGGAACTAAAACCAACATCACCTCTTCTCCATCTCCCTTACCACTCAAACTTCCCTCTCCTAAACCATCTCTACCTTTATTCTCAATGACAAAGAGGACTTGCTTTATGCCTGCCTTTTCTCCCTGCAAAGTTGGCTCCACTTCTCTAGAGGGAAACAAAATCAAAGACATAATCACTTTCTCAATATTAAGGACCAAAAAACCTTGGCACATTTCTGGTGGAGAAAAATGTCACTTAGTATTTAAGATTTTATGGAAAGGAGAGGCAAAGATCAGGTAGTGATTAAGATATAGACTAGCTTAATAAATAAACAAACTAACAAACTAGCTAAAAAAATACATGGGAGGGATGCCTGGGTGGCTCATTCAGTTAAGAGTCAGTCTGTGGCTCAGGTCATACCTCAGGGTCTTGGGATCAAGTCCTGCATTGGGCTCTTTGCTCAGCAGGAAGCCTGCTTCTCCCTCAGCCTGCTGCACCCCCCCACCCCCGCCCAGCTTGTGCACTCTCTTGCTCTATCTCTGGCAAATAAATAAAATCTTTTAAAAAATAAAAATAGAAAATAAAAAATACATGAGAATTAGAGATAACTGTATGATTATTGTAGTCCGATGGATATAAGGTAAAAATGAATACATCTGTGTTGTTCAATGTCTGTTCTCACGTGGCTTCAAAAATTAAGAGCAGGCATGACCTCTGCATGGAGATGGCTAAGTTAACAAAGGAGTAAGGGAAACATTTGTAAGAGAGGAAAAGGTCAAGGTAGTGTGTCAAGGGAGCTGTGCTATGCCTGGTATTAACATTTCACTTGAGCTGCTGAAGAGGTCAGATTACATATTTGTCGCCATCAGCTAATTTAATTGAAAGGTCTAGCCAACTCCAAAGCTATAAATTCAGAGAGACGGATACCTAACTCTGGGTTTTTCTAAAATTTTACTTTTTTCTGCATTTAATTATGGCAATACAAAATAGAATAGAATCAAATCTTCTAGAGCCACATTCCAAACTAAAGGTTCACTTTGTAAATCCATATAATGTATTGGATGATCCATATTTGACAGCTCCTCACGTGGCCAAGCAAAATTAATATGGACATTTCTTGGGCTTTTGATGTTCACTGTCATCATCTGTTTCACTGCTAAAATCAGGAAACATATGAGATGAATTGGTAAAGGATGCTGAGAGTTTCTGTTGCCTTTTTTTTTTTTAATTTATCTCTAATTCAGGATACCTCTGAACAAGACCAAGATCTAGCACAGTAGTGTACTCTAAATCATATTCCAATTCCTAGGACATTTTTTTAAAGTTTTTTTTTGCTTTGTTTTGTTTTTGACAGACAGAGATCACAAGTAGGCAGAGGCAGGCAGAGAGAGAGGGGGAAGCAGGCTCCCTGCCGAGCAGAGAGCCCGTTGCAGGGCTCGATCCCAGGACCTGAGATCACAACCCGAGCCAAAGGCAGCGGCTTAACCCACTGAGCCACCCAGGCGCCCCGACATTTTTTTTTAAAATAAGAGATGTTAGAGAAAGAAAGTTCCTGAAGATGGATGATGGGAAATCAAGTATCTTCAGGGAACACCAAAGTCCAAGGAACACACATCTAAAACCTCCAGTCTAGTTAGTAAAAAGTAGTCGTGTAGATAGTAAAAACAGTAGGTTTTGGACTCAGGTCTCAATGTAAAATGAATGAACTGGACACCAAAACTGAACCAAGTTGAATAGTGCATCTGCTACTGATTAACTGTGTGACCCTGGGCAATTTACTTAAGTTCTCTGAGCCTTACTTCCTCATCAGTAAAACAGAGATACTAACTCCCTCCCAAGGTTGTTCCAAGAATTACATGAGACAACATACATGAAAAACATCCAGCAGAAAACCTAGCAAAGAACCCCTTTTTAAAGAATTCAACTGGGGGGACGCCTAGGTGGCTCAGTTGGTTGAGCGGCTGCCTTCGGCTCAGGTCATGATCCCAGGGTCCTGGGATGGAGTCCTTGGTTGGCAGGGAGCCTGCTTCTGCCTCTGCCTACCACTCTGTCTGCCTGAGCTCGTGCTCTCTCTCTAATAAATAAATAAAATCTTTAAAAAAAAAAAAAAAAAAAAGAATTCAACTGGGGCACCTGGGTGGCTCAGTCATTAAGCATCTGCCTTCAGCTCTGGCCATGATCCCAGGGTCCTGGGATGGAGCCCTGCATCAGGCTCCCTGCTCAGCAGGAATCCTGTTTCTGCCTCACACACTCCCCCCCACCCCCCACCCCCACGCTGTGTTCCCTCTCTCGCTGTGTCTCTCTCTGTCGAATAAATAAATAAACTCCTTTAAAAAATAAGTTTAATTTAACTTGTTTAAAAAAAAAGAAAGAATTCAACTGGACTTAAAAGTCTGATTCAGTTGACACATCTGCTATGCACTCATTTCACAAGTTTAATTTATGGTACCCCAACCCCTGTAATTTCAGATAGCCTCAAGGCCTTCAAGGGGCCAGGAGACAGAAACCAGAGACTAAGGCAAAAAGCTACTTAACCAGCCATAATAAAAACCCAGAGACAGGATCTGTCACATGTACATATACTAGCTCAGACTGCACATGGGGCCAGTCAGTAGAGTAACAGTGAGGCCCAATTTGGTAATCTTACCAAAGCAGAAACAATAACCAGGAAGAGACTGTCCCTCATTAAGCCTTCCAGGTTTCACAAATTTGAAGTAAATCTTTACAATTCAGTGACTGCTTTCTATAATATGAGATTCAAAACAATACTCTAAAACTAAGGAGTGAGGATAAAACTGGCAGGTAAGAAATCTTTTTTCCACACCGCTTTCCTCCCATTTTTTCCTTATCCTGGAAGAGGTATGAACTTAGTGAATTAACTCATCTTAATCCTAGTGCTGCATTCATTTATTGTACATTATCTTTTACTTTTTTTTTTAAAGATTTTATTTATTTGACAGAGATCACAAGTAGGCAGAGAGGGAGGCGGAAGAAGGCTTCCCGCTGAGCAGAGAGCCTGATGCGAGGCTCGATCCCAGGACCCTGGATCATGACCTGAGCCAAAGGCAGAGACTCTAACCCACTGAGCCACCTAGCGCCCCTGTACACTATCTCTTAAATGACCTTTCCTGCCTAAAAGCATTCACTGAATTCAAATAACTAATCATAAAGTCTCGATCTGCATGTCCCACAACAGGCTTAATACTCAAGAATAAGCTTAAAGTCAATCTGTATAGAGGAAACCCAACAGGTTCCAAACCAGCACAAATGCACTCAATAGTCAAAGATAAGACAAAAATCATTATAACTACCTAAAACATGATTCAATTTAGTAAATCCCAACTCTCAAAATAATAACTCAATAACCCTCCAAACTACTGAAATCAAAGGATAACTTTGTTTTGTTTTAAAGTAGGCTCCATGCCCAAAGCAGGGCTTGAAATCAGGACCCTGAGATTAAGGGTCACACACTCTAGTAACTGAGCCAGCCAGGTGCCCCCATAACTTTGTTACTAATAGGAAAACTTATGCCCAATTCTACACAAGGACTCACTGAAGTAACAACTCTAAATTTACATGTAGACCAAGTGACTAATAAGTAAAGTTCTGTAGCAGTATTATTACTCTCAAAGCCTTCAGCTCATTTCACACTACTCTGCCATGGGGTAGAGGTGAGAGACGCGGTGGGGTGCATACAGCATGAGGCAACAAAGGTTCTGAGCATCTCCTTCAAAAAGGGAAGAAATAACCAGAAAAAGTTCTGTAGTGCAGTAGTATTTAGGTATCTATAAGCTTCCCTTCCCTTATAAATGCTATATTCTGAGAACTTGGATGACCTTTAAAGTATAGGAACTTCACAGCGTCAGAGTATAGAAATGAGAGTTTAAAGATTTTATTTTTTTGTCAGAGAGAGCGAGATAGTACAAACAGAGGGAGTGGTAGGCAAAGAGAGAAGCAGGCTGCCCGCCGAGCAAGGCGTCCGATGCAGAATTTGATCCCAGAACCCTGGGATCATGACCTGAGCCAAAGGCAGTGGCTTAACTGACTGAGCCACCCAGGGGTTCTGTCAACACATTTCTTTTTTTAAGGTAATCTCTATGCCCAAAGTGGAGCTCAAACTCAATATCCTGAGATCAAAAGTCACAAGCCCGGGACACCTGGGTGGCTCAGTTGGTTAAGCGGCTGCCTTCGGCTCAGGTCATGATCCCAGGGTCCTGGGATCGAGTCCCACATCAGGCTCCTTGCTTGGCAGGGAGCCTGCTTCTCCCTCTGCCTCTGCCTGTGCTCGCTCTCTCTCTAACTAATAAATGGATAAAATTTTTTAAAAAATAAATAAATAAAAATTAAAAAATAAAGAAGATTTTATTATTTTTAAGTAATCTCTATACCCAACATGGGGCTCAAACCTACAACCCTAAGATCAAGAGTCACACACTCCACCAACCACACCA
>RCUC01120918.1:0-29057 GCA_003697995.1 Taxidea taxus jeffersonii
AAAAAAAAAGAATTTAAAAACATAGCAGAAAATGTTTTTTAAAAATTAAAAAAAAAAAGAACTTGAATTATTTCAATTCTGTCATTCTAAGTGACCACTTGAAGTTTTCATTTGTGTCTAAAATTTTTTGACTGTGGGACAGTTGAAATCTGCTAGTATAGATTCTGAAGAAACAGCAACACTGGCAGGGCTGCACTTTCTGTGCCCATGAAATGTGAATTTTTTGTGAATCTCCACTAAATCTATCTTTCCAGACTTCCCTCAACTTATTTGCATATCTGTTTTCTTGTCAGTTAAAATTAATTAAATTACTTATTTAAAATTAAAATTAATAAATAGGCTACTCAACTATGAGTAAAGATTGACAAATCTGCTATACCATATACTAAGCATGAAAACAAGGGGATCAATTTTGACTCAGACAAATTTGAAGAATTTAAGGCTCAGCAACAGAATCTACATTATTATTCATTACTGCAACAACCAATATGTAGGTGCAGTTTTCTCCATTTTTATAAAAAATAAAGGTATTAAAAAAATAAACGAACAAAATAAAACATGGAGACCCATGAAAATGTACACAAACTTCTTGAAAGGCTCAGGATGATCTACTCAAAATCTGAAGTAGCTATAATGTAATCATATACTAGTTTCTGCAGAAATGTTTTAGTTTAGTTACTTTCATGAATAATCACATTAAATATTTTCTTTGTATGGAGTATAGAAGCCAGAGTGTGAAGGAAAGTAAATATCAAAGTAGAGAGCCCACCAGGAGAATCAAGCTTACATTAACCAAATAAAATGATGGATAAACAAGATACCAATTATTATATTTACAATAAGGTAAATTACTTCCAGTCAGCCAAGAATGCCCATTCTGTTGTGATAAGCTCATTCTCCTCCAAGAGAGAACCCCTTGTAGAGCTCTATGCAAATGCAAGTTATAGAAAGAAGAATGCATGGTGAACATGGAACTAAAGTAGAGAAATTAATTATATAATTCTTGCTTTGGTTGTTACCAAGTGATAGTCCGAAATACCCATTTACATGATGGGAACATACATGCATGCATCTGGTATCCAGTGCTCATGTTAGTTATTGAGATATGGGATTTCTTTTATTCTAGAGATTGTTGGCATAAATAGAGTCCCTTCTATCTCTGACCTTTCTTTCCTGCATTAACCAAAGTGACCAGCCACTTCGTTTTGTTATCATCTTTTCCCATATATGGAAATACCTTTAGTCAAGGCTAGTAGCCTAAGGGCCATTTGATCTTATTAAATTGTCTTCACATATTTCTGAAGGAACCAACTGTGCTACATTCCAAAGTTATCATTTCACGCTCCAGGGTCAATATATTATTCCTCTTACTTTTAAGGCACCTCACTGTTAGGACTCCCTTTCCCCCTCACACAGCCAAATGAATATGTTCAAAGACAAAAATGTCAGCTTGCCTATTACACCACCATCCACTTCCTCTCCAGGGTAGAAATTCACCTATACTCATCTTTTGAAAAACCTGAGGGACCTCCCTCAAGGCAATGTACAGCAGTCTAAGAATAGCCCTCCTAAAAAAATCAGAAAGTCCCTGAGTAATAGCATGGCATAAATCATAAAGATCTCTAGAAGTTGGTCTCTAGAGGTTAAAAATAAAGTTTTATGAAGTAGTGATAAAGTAACTAAGCTTAGGTTTTTGAATTCTCCTAGTGTTCTTCTTACTTTGCTCAAGATATTTCAAAATGGTAAAACTTTTAATGAACACTATAAAAATAGGAACATATCAACCAATGTATATTTCTGAGTACCAACTATATGCCAGTTCTTGTAGCTGTAAGCAAGATTAAGTTAAGGTCATAGTCCTAGCTCTCCAGGACTTCACATCTAAGGTAGAAGGCAGAAGAAATAAATCAGCATTTGGAATAGAGGATGAAAAGCACTTTTGAAAAGCAAATAGCTATCCTCTTGGGAGAAGCTCAACCCTCAGCATCAGCAGGGGTAAAGAATGTAATCAAAGCAGTGGACTCTATTCTTTCCCCACCCTTGAGCTTTCTTCAATCTAACATGGCACCAGTTGGAACAAGGGGCAAAGCGAATTCACAGACACCCAATATACTTACTCTGGTTATGACAGGTTTGGGAGAAAAAACAACAGATTTGTAATATTCCTAAAATTTCCCAGTCCACATGCTTCATTCAACCATTTACTTAACACCCAAGAAGATATCTCTTTGACACATGCTTTTTGCACCTCACAGAATCCTCCAAAACTTCCTTTCATTAGATAAGGTCAGTTAGATCATTGCTTTTTAAGCCTCTTATTTGAGCTGTATGTACTTGTTTTTTCTCCATATAACATCCCTAAAATAAGGAGGAGCCAGAGCAACTGAGAGAGAAGCCTATACATTTTGGTCCTCATTAGACTCTGCTCCCTTAGGTTGAACTCCAATGCTGCCCTTAACTCATCTGATGTGCATGGCCACAAAACTGCAAGCACACAATAATCTTATCCTCATCATCTTTGTTTTTACAAATGCCCACCAAGAAGTCACATAACATACTCAATTTTTACATCAAATGCAATACATTTTCCTCCCTTTGTATAATAGATTTCCTATATGACCAATCCTACCCAATGTAAGGGACTGTGGGGAATGAAGGTGAGACATCTACCCCATACCAAGAAGAATTCTGAGAAATATGATAACCAACATGGATAGAAACTAGCTAGCTAGACAGGAAGAGGACGGGACATTCAAGCAGAGAGTTCACAACAGGGACAAGACCCAGAAGTGTGGGAAAATGTGATTCTTTCAGGGAGACAGTTTTGGTTTAAAAAAAAAAAAAGCACCTGGGATATGAAAGAGAAGGTCATAAGAAGAAGGCATAAACAAACCCAGCAGCCAACTGATGAGGAAAAGTTGAAATACTGGGTCCAGTTGTTTCTTCCTTCCTTTCTTTTTTTTTTTTTTTAAGATTTTACTTATTTGACAGAGAGAGAGAGAAAGAGAGAGAGCACAAGCAGGGGGAGCAACAAACAGGGGGAGAGGGAGAAGCAGGCTCCCAGATGAGCAAGGAGCCTGATACAGGCCTTGAGCCCAGACGCTTAACCAGCTGAGCCACCCAGGAGCCCTGGGTCCAGCTGTTTCTGTCTGTTAATCACTACAAAGACAGTGAACTGTGTATTTCTTGTCCACTGCCGCAAACCCTAGAACAGACTATGACACAGAATAGAGAATATACTTGATGAATGTGTGAATAATTGAATGAATAACAAATAAATACAGGGTATCCTTTATGTATAGCAATGTTACATGTAGCACTCCCAGTATCACAGTCCTATCAAGGGAGCTATTAATGAAAAGGAAGAAAAAATTAGTGCCAGTAGGTATTCAGATAAAATATGGCACTTTGAATACTCAGAATGTTTCTCTCGCCTAGGCTGGGTATGTACCTAGAGAAGTCTACAACCTTGGCTGAATACTGGAATCACTTAGAGGAATTTTTTTAACTCTCAAAGAACAGTTCCCAATTAAATCAGAATGTCTGGAGGTAGAACCTAGTAGCAGTATTTTCATGACTCCAGGTGATTTTAATATGCAGCCACAGCTGAAACTCCTGAACTTGTGCATTGGCATGAGCCAGGGTTTACAAGAGAGGTTTTTCATCTTTGGTATAGATAGATAGGAATAACCTAAAGAACTTTTTACCCCCTGCCAAACCACATGCATACTCCCAACTCCTGACTCAGCAAGGGTGAGAAGGATCTCCCCATGTGTGTTTTGAAAAAGCTCACTAGAGGATTCTGCTGGATGCCAAAGTTTGAGCAGAACACCTTTAGAGAAAGGATAGTCAGTTTGGGAAATACTCAAGAGCACCTAAAGGGTAAAGGGAGGAAATAGAAATGAGAAAAGAACTCTATCTTCCATCATGAGCCATGACAACATCACTACTGGCGAGACATAGTGAAAGAATGAAGATAGAAATTGCCATAAGACAAATGATTAAAAGCATCTCTTCATTCAGAGAAGTGGTGTGTTTATCTCTCCAAGCACATGACTTGTTTCCTGGGAAACACATCAAGAGATGAGACCACACATCGAACTTCAGGTCTAAAACCTAATAGTTGAGCATCAGCTTGACTCATCTACATCTCTCTCAGGCAGTGGTAAGAAGAACCCCTAAGTCCTACAATGAGGGTTTCTGGGCACTCTTATACATACTGAGGCTATATTATGAATCACCTGCTCCTGCATTGCTGACTGTGAGCATTGTTCTTTCTTTAATTAAATCCCTTGAGTGAAAAGATCTTTCCAATCAAACAAATTCTGGAATGCTCTGCAGAGGTAAGCAGATTAAAGAAAAGAAAAATAGGG
Organism: Taxidea taxus jeffersonii; assembly: GCA_003697995.1. Lineage (NCBI taxonomy): Eukaryota > Metazoa > Chordata > Mammalia > Carnivora > Mustelidae > Taxidea > Taxidea taxus. Next base: position 4,374 of record RCUC01120918.1, read on the forward strand.
TCAGCCAATTATTTGTTAAGGGAGTGGGAAGTGAGAGCTATCATATACCTCTTTTTAAAAGAACATGAATCAAGGCGGTAAAAAATTTCCTAATAGTCCTCTGCATTGTCTTCTCCACAAGGCAAAAAAGACTTTTATAATTTTTTTCAAATTCTGTCTTTGAAGACAGAATCAATGAGCTTCACTGCAGCACAGAGACAAGAGTTTCTCAGACTGTCAAAAAAAGAAAGAAGTCAGCATTCATTAGTATTAAATTGAGCATTTTCTCTTATCAAAGTCAGTATGCATTCTCTTGTCTTTATAATGTTGCATTTATTAGCTTGTCTAATTTGCTGTTATTAACTAAATGGAAGTGCTTGCAGACCCAAAAGTTACTTTGTTTTTGTATAATTTGTTCTCAATTTCTCTTTTTTCCCCCCTCAGGGAAAATGATCGAGGGTGAGTTGCATCCTATTATTATTTATAATAATTATTAATGAAATCTAACTTTCACATGTCTTTATGTAGTACCATTTAATCAAGCTGCTTTGCCAGGTTTTTCTTTTTTTATGGTTTGCTGGTTTTAAGACAAATAGTCTTATGCTCAGAAGCTGTGAGCCTGGCGCATATCAGAACAATTAATGATTTTATGATGCTTCTCAGTTGCACATATTTCCTCAAAAGAAGGAACTGTGTATTGCTGACAGACCTCATATGCACTTCTGTCTACTTCAAATGCCTTCTATTTCTAATGTCAGTAATTAATATTTGCCCCACTTAGGGAGGATTTGTGTTGGGGAGGGGACAGCAGCCTCTTCAACCTTAAGAACTCTGGTGAGAGGGGTTGTCCTTACTCTCCTACTGCAAAGGTTTAAATAGGACTGAAACAGGGGAAAAGAGGAAAAAGAAATGTATACTGACTTTAATAAGAAAAAACAATTTAATACTAATGAATACCAATTCATTTTTTAACAGCTTGAGAAAAGAGTAGCAAAGGTAATAAATTGCTATTATTTATTTTTTATTTATTTTTAAATGCTAATATTTATTAAACAATAGTGGCAGTCTGGCACCTTGCTAAATCTTTTCCAGAGATACCTTTATCTTAATATTTATCTTCCAATAATCATATAAAATAGAAAGCATTGTTATCCCCATTATAGAGAAGAACACTGAGGCTTAAAGAGATTTAGTGACTTATCTAAGGTTACACATGAGGTCAATGGACAAGCTGCAACCGGAACCTGGATTAACTCAAAACTCTCCTCGGGATATCCTGAAAAATGTTCATGCTACTCAGGAGGAGAAAGGTGGCACTCATTCCAAAATTTATTTCCCCATGCTTTATCTCATTATGGATAAAGTCAGTGTAGTTGATAATTGCGGTCTTCAAATTTTGAATTTGTTAAGTATTTTCTCTTACATAAATTCATTTCAAACTCATGAAAGCAACAATATTCCTATATTACATGGTTGTAACTTTAAACAGTGAAAACTACATTTTCTCAAAAGCTGACTTCTCAACAAAACAATGAGGCAACCCACGGAATGGGAGGAGATATTCACAAATGACACTATAGACAAAGGGCTGATATCCAAGATCTATAAAGAACTCCTCAAACTCAACACACACAAAATAGATAATCATGTCAAAAAATGGGCAGATGAACAGACACTTCTCCAAGGAAGACATACAAATGGCTAACAGACATATGAAAAAAATGTTCATCATCATTAGCCATCAGGGAAATTCAAATCAAAACCACATTGAGATACTACCTTACACCAGTTAGAATGGCAAAGATTAACAAGACAGGAAACAACAAATATTGGAAAGAATGTGGAGAAAGGGAACCCTCTTACACTCTTGGTGGGAACGCAAGTTGGTACAGCCACTTTGGAAAACAGTGTGAAGATTCTTTAAAAAATTAAAAATAGAGCTACCCTAGAACCCTGAAATTGCATCACTGGGTATTTATCCCAAAGATACAGATGTAGTGAAAAGAAGGGCCATGTGTACCCCAATGTTCATAGCAGCAATGTCTATAATTGCCAAACTATGGAAAGAGCCAAGATACCCTTCAACAGACAAATGGATAAAGAAGATGTAGTCCATTTATACAATGGAAAATTACTCAGCCATCAGAAAGGATGAATACCCAACTTTTGTATCAACATGGACAGGACTGTAGGAGTTTATGCTGAGTGAAATAAGTCAGGCATAGAAAGTCAATTATCATATGGTTTCACTTACTTATGGAACATAAGAAATAACATGGAGGACATTAGGAGAAGGAAAGGAAAATTGAGTTGGGGGAAATTGAAGGGAGAGATGAACTATGAGAGACTGTGGACTCTGAGAAACAAACTGAGGGTTTTAGGGGGGAGGAGGTGTAGGGATGGGTGAGCCTGGCAGTGAGTATTAAGGAAGGCACGTATTGCATGGGGCACTGGGTGTGGTATATAGACAATGAATTTTGGAATACTGAAGAAATAAAATTAATTTTTTTTTAAAAGCTGACTTCTCTGGAGCTACTGAATGTCTATAAACACACATTTGGTTCTTTTTCCCAGAGTGACTGATCACCAAAAATAAGCTATAAAGAGGCATGCATGGACAAGCCCTCTTTTAAAAAAAAAATTATTTAAAATCAATTAATTAACATATATTATATTGTTAGTTTCAGAGATAGAGTTTAATGATTCATCAGTTGCATGTAACACCCAGTGCTCATTACATCAAGTGCCCTCTTTAATCCCATCACCCAGTTACCCCATCCCCCACCCACCTCCCCTCCAGCAACCCTCAGTTTGTTTCCTATAGTTAAGAGTTTCTTATGGTTTGTCTCCCTCTCTGATTTCATCTTATTTTGTTTTTTCTTCACTCCCCCATGTTCATCTGTTGTTTCTTAAATTCCACATATGAATGAAATCATATGATAATTGTCTTTCTCTGATTGACTTATTTCACTTAGCCTAATACTCTCTAGTTCCACCCATGTAATTGCAAATGGTAAGATTTTATTTTTTATGGCAAAGTAATATTTCATTGTGTATATATACCACATCTTCTTTATCCATTCATCTGTCCATGGAATCTGGACAAACTCTCTTTTAATTGCCATAGAACATCATAGATATACATTCCAATCATTTTCTAAACCTAGAGTTGATTTGCTTTCAGTCTGTTTGGGGTATAAATATGCAGCATTTGATGGCTAGTGGTAAACTCAAAAATGTTTTGCTGGATATCTGCTCTGTATTCAACAATGTGATAAATATGACAAAAGAAACATAAGCAAAGGTCCTTGTCTTTGGAAATTTCACAATCTAATTGGTGCAATGAGACACACTCATATGAAGAATTCATAAATGAGAAAAGCATATTATAAAATGATAATCATGTGTAAAAAATAATACTGTGACAAAGGTGTTGAAAAAACTGTAAGATGAATTGTATACTTGTTCATTTATCAAATATTAATTCAATACTTGTCAGGTATTGTGAGATTTCAAACAGGAATCAGATATGGCCTCTGTCCCCTAGTCTAAAAACTTATAATCTAGTTTGGGAAAATATAGATCTGTAAACAAAAATAAATATAATACAAACCAAACATGGTATGTCTGAGAAGAATATATGATATGGAAAATCAGAAAAGCCTTTATAAAACAGGTTCCAAGTAAGCTTATCTTTTTTTTTCCTTTTTTTAATATTAACATATAATGTATTATTAGCCCCAGGGGTACAGGTCTGTGAATTGCCAGGTTTACACACTTCACAGCACTCACCATAGCACATACTCTCCCCAATGTCCATAAACCAACCACCCTCTCCATCCCCCCTCCCCCCAGGAACCCTCAGTTTGTTTTGTGAGATTAAGAGTCTCTTATGGTTTGTCTCCCTCCCGACCCCATCTTGTTTCATTTATTCTTTTCCTACCCCCCAAACCCCCCATGTTGCTTCTCAACTTTCTCATATCAGGGAAATCATATGATAGTTGTCTTTCTCCAATTGACTTATTTTGCTAAGCATAATACACTCTAGTTCCATCTACATCATTGCAAATGCAAGATTTCATTTCTTTTGATAGCTGCATAGTATTGCATTGTGTATATATATATACATATATATATATATATATATATATATACACATACATACATATATATATACCACATCTTCTTTAGCCATTCATCTGTGATGGACATCTAGGTTCTTTCCATAACTTGGCTATTGTGGACATTGCTGCTATAAACATTCGGGTACACGTGCCCCTTCGGATCACTATGTTTGTATCTTTAGGGTAAATACCCAGTAGCGCAATTGCTGGGTCATAGGGTAGCTCTATTTTCAACTTTTTGAGGAACCTCCATGCTGTTTTCCAGAGTGGCTTCACCAGCCTGCTTTCCTACCAACAATGTAGGAGGGTTCCCCTTTCTCCGCATCCTCGCCAACATCTGTCGTTTCCTGACTTGTTCATTTTAGCCATTCTGACTGGTGTGAGGTGGTATGGCATTGTGGTTTTGATTTGTATTTCCCTGATGCCCAGTGATGTGGAGCACTTTTTCATGTGTCTGTTGGCCATCTGGATGTCTTCTTTGCAGAAATGTCTGTTCATGTCCTCTGCCCATTTCTTGATAGGATTATTTGTTCTTTGGGTGTTGAGTTTGCTAAGCTCTTTATAGATTTTGGATACTAGCCCTTTATCTGATATGTAGTTTGCAAATATCTTCTCCCATTCTGTCAGTTGTCTTTGGTTTTGTTGACTGTTTCCTTTGATGTGCAAAAGCTTTTGATCTTGATGAAGTCCCAATTTTTTCCCTTGCTTCCCTTACCTTTGGCGTTGTTCCTAGGAAGAAGGTTGCTGTGGCTGAGGTCGAAGAGGTTGCTGCCTGTGTTCTTCTCAAGGATTTTGATGGATTCCTTTCTCACATTGAGGTCCTTCATCCATTTTGAGTCTATTTTTGTGTGTGGTATAAGGAAATGGTCTAGTTTCATTTTTCTGCATGTGGCTGTCTAATTTTCCCAACACCATTTGTTGAAGGGACTCTCTTTATTCCATTGGACAATCTTTCCTGCTTTGTCAAAGATTAGTTGACCACAGAGTTGAGGTTCTATTTCTGGGCTCTCTATTCTGTTCCATTGATCTATGTGTCTGTTTTTGTGCCAGTACCATACTGTCTTGATGACGACAGCTTTGTAATAGAGCTTGAAGTCTGGAATTGTGATGCCACCAAATTTGGCTTTCTTTTTTCAATATTCCTCTGGCTATTCGAGGTCTTTTCTGGTTCCAAACAAATTTTAGGATTATTTGTTCCATTTCTTTGAAAAAAAAATGGATGGGATTTTGATAGGGATTGCATTAAAAGTGTAGATTGCTTTAGGTAGCATAGACATTTTCACAATATTTGTTCTTCCAATCCATGAGCATGGGACATTTTCCATTTCTTTGTGTCTTCTCCAATTTCTTTCATGAGTACTTTATAGTGTTCTGAGTACAGATTCTTCACCTCTTTGGTTAGGTTTATTCCTAGGTATCTTATGGTTTTGGGTGCAATCGTAAATGGGATTGACTCCTTAATTTCTCTTTCTTCTGTCTTGCTGTTAGTGTATAGAAATGCAACTGATTTCTGTGCATTGATTTTATATCCTGACACTTTACTGAATTCCTGTATAAGTTCTAGCAGATTTGGAGTGGAGTCTTGGGTTTTCCACATATAGTATCATATCATCTGCAAAGAGTGGTAGTTTGACTTCTTCTTTGCTGATTTGGATGCCTTTAATTTCTTTTTGTTGTCTGATTGCTTAGGTTAGGACTTCTAGTACTTTGTTGAATAGCAGTGGTGGTGATGGACATCTCTGCTGTGTTCCTGACCTTAGTGGAAAAGCTCTCAGTTTTTCTCCATTGAGAATGATATTTGGGGTGGGTTTTTCAAAGATGGCTTTGATATTGAGGTATGTACCCTCTATCCCTATACTTTGCAGAGTTTTGATCAGGAAAGGATGCTGTACTTTGTCGAATGCTTTTTTAGCATCTATTGAGAGTATCATATGATTCTTGTTCTTTCTTTTGTTAATGTATTGTATCACATTGATTGATTTGCAGATGTTGAACCAACCTTGCAGCCCTGGAATAAATCCCACTTGGTCATGGTGAATAATCCTTTTAATGTACTGTTGGATCCTATTGGCTAGTATTTTAGTGAGAATTTTCGCATCTGTGTTCATCAAGGATATTGGTCTGTAATTCTCTTTTTTTGATGGGATCCTTGTCTGGTTTTGGGATGAAGGTAATGCTGGCCTCATAAAACAAGTTCCAAGTAAGCTTATCTTGAGGGCCAAGGAGAGTTTCAATGAATGAAGAAATTTCCAGAAGGAAAATTATACATGTGAGCCTGTGTGTGCATATATATAAGCATGCATACATTTTTAAAAATTAAGAAAGAAATGCACAAAACTTAAATGGTTATTTATGGGTGGGAAAACCATAGGGGATTTTTGTTTACTTCTTGACAAATTTCTGAATTTTCCAAGTTCTTGATACTACACATGCTTTTCTTCATATTCAGAAAATACTTTGTTCATTTTCAAAGCATTTTGCACACTCTTGGTAATAACAGGTAAAGGCTGAAACAAAAACCAGACAAAGCAGATATCCTTCTTACCTTGTTTAAGGGAGGAATGATGCATCAGGGGAATGGAAATGCATGGGTTGAACTTCCTTCTCCATCAAAAGTTGAGGTGGTTATAGTTGTTAACTGTGTTTCTATGGACCCCATATCAAATGTCTTCTGTGTTGAGCTGTAAATAGAAAAGGTGATCCTGAGATCTTTCCAAAGCCTATGTCCTGTTGTATATCCTCTTTCAAAACTGAGTTCTACTTCCCCCAGTTATTCTGTATTATCAGGAACCTAGCAAAAGCCTCCAATGACCTATGTCTTAGTCCAAGTATCCTAGAAAACAAGCTTGAGACAAGTTTTAAGCATTGAGAGATATAAACTCCAAATAGTAAAAGAGACAGAGAAAGATGGGAAGTAAACATAAGGTGATGTATTACCATGCCAGCTATTGCTTCACAAGTCACAAAGAGACACAGCTGGTCACTCAGCTCTATGAACATCTCCAAACAAGATGCATAGAAAACTATGTTTCTGTACCACCCATCAAAAGGGAGGAGGAAGAGGAATTGATCTGATGGCTCCCCATCCTCATCTCCTGTTTCCCGTTTGGACAGAGTTTTCCCATAGAGAATCAACTCTCTGTTCTTCCAGTTTACATTATTTGCTCCCTTTTGACATTGTTGGAGAAGCCAGGTCCCATGCCCTGTGACATGGAATCCATTCTGAGTCCAGTGAAAAAGAAAGGAACCAGGGTCCATGGATCAGATTTGTCCAGGCTCACACCATGGTGGGTACCATGGAGTCATTCTAGCTGAAGAGGTTCTGATGGTGTTGACAACGGTCTTCCCATGGGCTAGTGGCTGAAGGCCCATAGACATGACTCTGAGAGAGTCTAAGATACTGCTTAATATGTGTCCAATACAGCTTATTATCTTAACCTTGGATTTATCAGGTAAAGCTTATCTTGAGACAGGGTCTATATGCAGGGAGTCATTTTGGGACATGATTTGGGCAATAGGAATGGAGGAACAGCAGAGAGTGAAACAGAAAAGGGAGAAAACCAGTGTAAGTGTTCCAACTGACTCAGTCACTGCTGTGTGCACCTGCTGGATCATTCCTGCTGCGCCCTTCTGAGAAGCCATGTAGACCATGACTCAGAGTTGAACATCTCAGGGACAAAGAGGGAGCATCTATTCCCTGGCTCCCATTCCCTGTAGGTCAGGTGTTGCCCATGGGATGCTAACTCCTTGCACTTTCAGGCTGCCCATTACAGAAATACTGGGTGGATTCCCACAAGCTTCCCAGGCAACAGGGTCAGAAAACCCCATGGCAGAAGGTTGAAGGTGTATGGTGTGGCTGAGGGAAGGTCACACCAGCACAAAGTTGGTTGCCATAGGAAGGACTGGGATAAAATGTGGGCCAGGAGATGATGAGGAAGAGTATACATCTGTCAACAAGCATTTCAACAATAGGATTATTCCTTATCTTTACTTTCAAGAACTGGTTAAATATTTCATTGTCAATTGTCAGTTTTTATTATTGGGGTATTTAATATGTAACTCTATAAATAGGATATTTTCATCTTAACTGAAATTAAGCCATAAAAAAATTAACTGTGTTAATTAGGTTTATATTAAGGTCAGTAAACAGGGAAAGTATTTTTCTTTCTTTTTCTTCCTAAAGAAGAATCTCAGAAGGAAGAAAACTTACTTTTACTATACTAAATGCTATTCCCTGTACTAGGCACTTTGAAGTATCTTAACTTTCCATAAACTCTATGAGAAAACATTGTAATCAAGATGAGAATTTTTACACCTCAGAGATTTCATTTTCCTAGACCTGGCACCTCTTTCACAGCATGTTCAGCAAAAACTCACTACCCTAAATTCCTATAACTTCCAACTTTACTTCTGCAGGGTTTCTTCTGTCTCAACCCCTTCATTTGGGATTAACACATTAGTAAGTTTCATTCTTGTAGAGCACACAGAACTCATTCTTGTAGAGCACAAGGAAATGCTTTGAAAACCCAAATTGTACACCCAAAAATCCAATTACATTCATAGTTTCAGGAGTACAATTTGGGTTTTCAAAGCATGAGGAATAATAGAAAGAGATCACATCAACACCCATCCTCCTGCTTCTCTCTGGATTCCCTCATACCCTGCCCCCTTTTAGAAGCCTGCTCAGGATACAGGACCATCTGACTCTACACAGCTTCTGAAAATAGGAAGGGTACTTTCTGGCTCTGGCTGTCATTGGGAGCTGATTGAGTTTGTGAGACTTCCACATCTCCACCAGGACACTGCTGAACAAAATTACATCATTCCCACAACATTAATTTGGCCAAGAGAGTACATATTGACTTTTTATTCTATTATACATTAAACTCTGTGCTAAGAACCAGAAATCGTGGGCACCATCCATGCTGACATGGTAGTCAGAATTTTATGGAAGTCAGACAAACATAATCATTATTCAAAGTGATAAGTTTAGTAACATAAACACTGTCAAGTAACAGAATAAATGATTGAGGCAGCCAGCAAGGCTTCAAAGAGGGGTAATGCCTAAAGGTAAATTTTAAAGAATGAAGGTGAGTTTATCATATTGAGAAAAGATGGGAAGGGGCCACATAATTTATAAGATCATACAGGTGGAAAGTCCCATGATATGCTTGGGATTAACATAGTTTTAAATTGATAGATGCAAAGTATAAAATGAAAGAAGTGTGAAATGAATTTGTATAGGTAGAAGATAAGCAGGTGATGAAGTCTGGAGTCATGCTAAGGAATTTGGACTCCTCCTATGCATGGTGAGGACTGGTGAAACATTTGAAACAGCAACATGAAATGGCTAATGTTATATCACTCTGGCTACCACTGGTGGAGGGGAGGGACAGGGATCAGAGACCAGTGAGAACAAGAGTAGGAAGACTCACTTGGGTTCCAATGCAATAGTCCAAGTGAAAAAGGATTAGACCCTAAACATAGGCAACAACATTGAGTACAGGGATGAAAAATAGGTTTTAGAACTAGTTAGTAATGAAACTGACAGAATTTTGAGACAAGAGATGTAGAGAGTAAGGAAGAGGTTAAAGACATCCTGATGTCTGGATGAGTGACAAAATGAGTGGTAAGGCCACCAACCAACAAAGGAAATAGAGGACAAAAGAACAGATTTATGGTGAGTGGTATAAAAAGAGTTTAATTTCAGGCAAGCCAAATTTGAGTTGCCTGTAGAACATTATATTGGCTAGCTATTTATGCAGAGCAACTCCAAAACTTATTTATAGAATAAGTAAAAAACGATTGCTTATTATTACTCATGTTTCTATAGGCTAACAGGTTCAGCAGGGCAACTTTGCTTTAAAATACTGTGATGGATGGGTCTGTTTCTCATTATAGGTCTTGGATTAGATGGGGATTCTCTACTCCATTTTTCATTCATTCTCCTTGAACCAGCAGGCTAGCCATGGGATTTTTGTGTGTGTGTCTGAGGATAACAGAGGTGGGAGAGAGCAGGTAAAAATAGACAAAGTCTCTTAAGGCTTGAGCTCAGAATTCTCATTCTATTCCTTCCACCCATGTCACTGGTCAAAACAAGGCATAGCACATGGCCAACCCCAAAGTCAAAGAATTGGTTACCCATTATCCACAAATGAGTTCTGGTAAAGATGTAGATGCAGACAAAGATGAAAATTTTCAATCAGTATGTTGGCTGAAACACACCAGTAAAGATTTTAGGAAGGCATTTGGATACATATGAAACAGAAGCTTACAAAAAAAATCAGGGTTCAAAGTTACAGATTTGGGTTTCATTAGGGTGTAACTAATAATTAAAGTGATAGTATGTAGTACATATAGTGATCAGAAAGATGGGCCAAAGACAGAACCCTGGAAAAACTAACATTTATGAGGAATCCTCTAAAGCAAATTGGGGGGGAAAATGGTCTCAAGGGTTGAGGAAGGCACAGAAAGCTTTGTTGTTAAAGAAGCCAACTGAGTAGAGACTTTCAAGAAAGATGCAGTAGTTAAAATTACATTACATATACTAGTAATAATAATATTTTTATCATTTTCTAAGAACCAAATATTATTTTAAACTCTTTTACATGAAATATTTCACCTAAAACTCATAAGGATGAAATGAAGTATGTAACCTTATTATCTCCATTTTGCTGATATAGGAATTGAGGTAGATAGAATTAATTTGTGCAAATTCACATAGCAATTTAAAGCAGACTCCAGAACTCATACTCTGAACATTGATACCAGACTATGTATTTAGAGTTTCAAATGCCAACTTTTCAGTTTTTGAAAAATTAATACTACAAAATACTCATTTTCACCCTAATCTCTCCAACTCCTTGTACTGACTGCACTCACTGCAGTAAATGAGTCCTTCACACATTTAGTTCACCCAAAGCCCTCCCCCAAGAGCATGGTTTTTGGACTAAGACTTAAATTAGGAAGATTGCTTGTCTTCTATAATTTAGTAAATGACAGATTAAGAAAAACAACAAAAGAGTAAAATATGTGGATCATCTACCACTTTCCTTTCTGATTGATGTGAGTTTCAAACATAGACTTGACATGTAGAGATAAACATCTAGTAAATACCAGGCAAGCTGCTGTTTCTTTTGGGAGACTGTGCTTGCTAGAATAGCTAACAAGTTGAACATACCTTGTCTACCAAATTCAATTCAATTGTACTCTTTATGAATTTGGTTAGATCTTTTCACAAAACCAAAGTCTTTGATAAATTCATAAATTTATCTACATATCTACATGATATGAGTTCACTCAAAGTATACTTGAAAGGAAGATAAAATTTTATCCTGTGTTATAATTAAAACTATGTAAATAGTGCTTAGTATGCATGGCCAAAAAAATGTTAGAAACTATGGAAAATGAAGATCAGTTATGAGGAGTCTTTTTTTTTAGACTGAAAGTGATTTATTGATTCCTTATGGAGTTGACATGTAGACATTTTTTTTATTTTAACATCCATGATTTTTTTGCTTTTTTTTCATTTTTTAAAATTTTTATTTAAACATATAATGTAACCCCACCACTCTCTCCCAACACCCCTCCTCCCCATCCCCCTCAGTTTGTTTTATGACATTAAGAGTCTCTTTTGGTTTGTCTCCCTCCTGATCCCATCTTGTTTCATTTATTCTTTTCCTACTCCCTTTACCCCCACCCCCATTGCATCTCCACTTCCTCATATCATGGAGATCATATGATAGTTGTCTTTCTCGAATTGACTTATTTCGCTAAACATAATACCCTCTAGTTCCATCCATGTCATCGCAAATGGCAAGATTTCATTTCTTTTGAGAGCAGCAATGTCCACAACAGCCAAGTTATGGAAAGAACCTAGATGTCCATCAACAGATGAATGGATAAAGAAGATGTGGTATATATATACAATGGAATGAGGAGCCTTTTTAACTTATAATAACATTTCTGTTATTATTTCATAGATAATGTTCATTCACTACATTAGCCCTTTTTTTGTGTGTATGGTTTTGAATCTACTCCATGAAGTTTTCCCTCCCCTTTGAATTGAACAAACTTCTAAAGACAAGAAATATTAGTATGATTTATTATTTATAATGTAAGGAATTTTTATCTAAAATAGTCCTTAATTTTTTAATTAAAGAACCAGTAATAGTTCTTAAAGACTAAGCCAACCACAAAAGTTGCATATACTAGGTCTTTGTTACACCAATGTAAACCCAGACCAGGGAGTTTGTTAAATACAGATTCCTGAGGGGCACCTGGGGGGCTCAGTTAGATGAGTATCTGCCTTCTGCTCAGATCATGATCCCCAGGATCCTGGGATCAAGCCCTGTGTTGGGCTCCCTATTCAGCAGGGAGTCTGCTTCCCCTGCTTCTCCCTCTGCCATTCTCTTGCTCATTTTCTCTGTCTCTCTCTTTCTCTCTCCGATAAATAAATTTAAAGAATAAAATAAAATAAAATACAGATTCTTGAGTCCCACCCCAAACATATGGCATCAGAATCTTTGTTTTAGCAAAATCCCTAAATGAATGTTTTCACATTAAAGTTTGAAAAACATTGTCATAGATGACACTCTCTCTTTATGGAACTTATATTTTTTCTACATCCTTATTCCCACAAGCTGTGTTCTTATTCCTACAGAATTTCTCCAGCTCATTCCAACATATTCCCTACATTCTCCTGTATAGCTGGGAGGAAAAAATCAATAACACAAAATAAAATCATCTTCATTATTCTATCTAGACCTTTACTTACATTAGTGAGTCAAGGATGTTACTCTGAATGTTGTTACCTTGTGTTCTCATCTCACTTTTCCTTGCAGACAAGCCTTGTTCAAGGCAAGGAATATGTTGTATTTATCTTTGTAGCTCTAGAAGCTACCACAACATCTGGCACACACAAGGTGACAAATAATATTTTCTGAATAAATAAATGACTATTTTTCCTTGCACATATTTATTTTTTGGAATTAACTTTCTTGTAGATTTCAGAACCCTAGGAAGAAGCTCTCTTTTATTACCCAAGATGGGTAATAAATGTTTACTCTTCCTATCATCTAGCAGAGTACCTTGTGTTTAGTAGGTGCTTTGTAAATGTTTACTAAATCGAGTTAAATTGGTCATTGGGCATGAAAAACAACAGAGCATTTACTAAATTAGGAGATTTAATCTGAGAGTGAAATTGAACCTGTAAGCAGGATGGAGAAAGCATCAATGAGAACAAAGTAATTACTATCATTAAAATGTAATAGGATAAAATCCTGCCTGAGGGAGGAGAAAAGTAAGGGGCATTAATTTTTTAGTAACCCAGTGAGTTCAGGATTATTTTTTGCTCAGATGTGTTTTGATACATATGCAAATGAGACTAACTCAACTTCTTTTTCTTTTTTTTTTTTTTTTTTATTTATTTGACAGAGAGAGATCACAAGTAGGCAGAGGGGCAGGCAGAGAGAGAGGAGGAAGCAGGCTCCCTGCTGAGCAGAGAGCCCGATGCGGGGCTCAATCCCAGGACCCTGAGATCATGACCTGAGCCGAAGGCAGAGGCTTTAACCCACTGAGCCACCCAGGCGTCCCAAGACTAACTCAACTTCTTAAAAGACAGTGTGATATTGTGAAAACATCCATAGTCATTTTCCTTTCTGTGTAAAATAGGAGCATGATAATACTTGCTAGAATATAAGGTGGTGTGAGGATCAAACAAGACTGTAGTTAAAGGGCTCAAGACAGTTCACAACACATATTAGATGTTGAATAAATGTTATTTCCCTTCTTCTTCATTGAATTAAATCTAATGCATTTACTATACCCTGTTCATTCAATTATTCATTCCATATTTAGTGGAGATCTACTCTGGGGTGAGGAAAGATTTCAAGGAGGAAATGACACTTGTTTGGAGTCTGGAAAGACAAAGAAGATTTCAATACACAGAGGGAAAAAACGGGAATTCAGGTTGAGAAACAACATGAAGAACAGCACAAAGTTAGGTGTGTTTAGAATACCAGGTAAACTGGGGCGCCTGGGTGGCTTGTGGGTTAAAGCCTCTGCCTTCGGCTCAGGTTGTGATTCTGGGGTCCTGGGATTGAGCCCCTCATCAGGCTCTCTGTTCATCAGGGAGCCTGCTTCCTCCCCTCTTTCTCTCTCTGCCTGCCTCTCTGCCTACTTGTGATCTCTGTCAAAAAAATAAATAAAATCTTTAAAGAAAAAAAAAGAATACCAGGTAAGCTGAAAAATAGTAATAGACTTTGAAACTGAAAAACCAGTAGATGAGGACAAGAAGATGGGTAGGTTTGAATGCCAAAATGAATATTTAGGCTTGCATGCTATATGCTGCTGGAACCACTGGAGAATTCTGGCACCAACTGTGGCTGTCTTCTAAACTTCTTCTCACCTGATTCTTCAAAGTTTTCTCTAGATGATGTCATCTATTTCTATATCACTGTGAGAGCCTATATGACCTAAATCTACACCTCCACCCTAGACCTCTTCCCTGAGTTCATATCCATGAATTCATACCCTGTGACTGCCTGAGGACATCTCCCTGTGGAAATATCACAGACAAACTTTCAGCAGACCATGCAAAAAATCAAACACTTATCGGTCCCAATTTTTTCTATATCAGATTAATTCCACTATCATCCACCCAGTTCTTTAAACCCAATACTTAGTGTCCATCCTTGACTTTTCCCTCTCCCTCACCATCTATATCCAATCTAGAACCAAATTCCTAAACATTTCTTGAATCTTCCTATTTCTCTAATCCTAGCTGAATCAACCTTAGCACAAGTCAATGCTATCTTTCACCTGGATGAATATAACAGCCTAACTGGTCCTCCACTTCTACTTTTGCCCCCTCTCCAATTTATTCTCCACATAAAAACAAAGGTGACTTCCTGGGGCACCTAGGTGACTCACTGGGTTAAGCCTCTGCCTTCGGCTCAGGTCATAATCTCAGAGTCTTGGAATCAAGCCCCACATCAGGCTCTCTGCTCATCAGGGAGCCTACTTCCCCCCCCCCTGCCTGCCTCTCTGCCTACTTGTGATCTCTCTTTCTGTCAAATAAATAAATAAAATCTTTTTTTTAAAAAAAGGTGACTTCTTAAAAATGTCAATCTGTGCACATTGCTTCCCTGGTTGGAATCCTTCAATGGCTTCCCTATCACAGATGAGTAAAATTATAATTCCTTAAAGTGGTTTATAAGGCCCTGGACAGTTTGGACCATGCTCATATTCATGTTTATTTCCTGCTATTTTTTTGCCTTTGATTACCACACCCCAGTCCAGCTCTCCTAATGTCATGTCTTTACATATGCAATTTCCTCTTCTTGAAAATCCTCCTCTTTTTTCCCCCACCAGTGTGGCTAACACTACCCCTGGTAGTAGTATATCAAGTGTATAATATCTTGTGCAGTGTCTGTCCTCCCAAGAAGATTGCACAAAAACAATCTCAAACCTCTGTGCCAGTGCCTAGATAATGCCTGGAAAATAGAAGCTGCTTAATAAAAACATTAGGAGAGTGGCACCATCAGAGATGAGTGAGATCCCTCTGATGTCAGAACAAAAGTTTTCCTGGTTACCAAGTTAGATGACCACCAGGCCTAAATTAGATAAGCAGGAAAAAGAAACAGATATGGTAAAATCTAGTGGTGTTCACATCAATATTCTGGATCTAAAATGAAAACTCACCACATTCTATCTTTGTATAAGTACATGAAACAAGAACTTAGAAGTATTGCCCTACACCTGGACCTGCTTAGAAGGCACTGACAACTCTAGCAGCTCTTCATGATTCTGTAACCTTCACCATTCTCCCTGAGAAAGGGCCCTTCACTTGAGGACTTTACAAATCTATTCAGTCTGTGATGACTGCTTATAAGTCTCTTTTACTGTCTTAGAAAATGGCCCAAAGAAGATTTCAAGTCTTTTTAATCTGCCTCAAGAGAAACAAATTATTTGTTCTTCTAGAATATCGACACTATTTCCTGTATTATACTTGATGTGAGTAAAACTAGACGGAAATATCTAGTAATGTAAAATAAACCCAACAGTATTGTTCAGTATTGCTACTTGTTCACAGCTAGTTTTGAAAGTTTATTGAAGATGATACAAGTGGAAAGGTATTCCATGCTCATGGAATGGAAGCACAAATATTGTTAAAATGTCCGTAATGCCCAAAGCAATCTACAGATTTAAAGCAATCCCTATCAAAATACCAACAAAATTTTTCACTGAACTACAACAAATAATCCTAAAATTTGTTCGAACCCACAAAAGACCCCAAATAGCCAAAACAATCTTGAAAAATAAAAAGCTGGAAGTATTACCATTACATATTTTAAGTCATATTACAAAGCTATAGTAATCAAAACAGTATGGTACTGGCACAAAAAATAGACACATAGATCAATGGAACAGGATAGAAAGCCTACAAACAAATCCATGAGTATATGGTCAATTAATCTTTGAAAAAAGAGGTAGGAATATGCAATGGGGAAAAATAAAGTCTCTTCAACAAATGTTTTTGGGAAAATTAAATGGCTACATGCAAAAGAATGAAATTGGACCACTTTCTTACACTATACACAAAAATAAACTCAAAATTGATTAAAGACCTAAATGTGAGACCTGAAACCATAAAATATTGGAAGAGAGGATGAGCAGTAATGTCTCTCATATGGCTATAGCAATATTTTTCTCTATTCCTAAGGCAAGGGTATCAAAAACAAAAATAAACTATTGGGACTACATCAAAATAAAAGTTTCTGCATGGAAAGGAAACAACAAAACTGTAAGACAACTTAGTAAGTGGGAGATATTTGCAAATGACATATCCAATAAAGGGTTAGTATCCAAAATCTATAAAAAGCTTATAAAACTCAACACCCCCAGAATGAATAATCCAATTTAAAAATGGACAGAAGACATGAACAAACATTTCTCCAAAAAAGATGCAGATAACCAACAGACACATGAAAAGATGCTCAACACCACTCATCATCAGGGAAATACAAATCAAAACTACTATGAGCTGTCATCTCAACAGCTGTCAGAATGGCTAAAACCAACAACACAAGAAACAACAGGTGTTGGTGAGGATGTGGAGAAAAAGGAATGCTTGTTCACTGTTGGTGGGAATGCAAACTGGTGTAGCCACTATGGTATACAGTATGGAGGTTCCTCAAAAAAATTAAAATAGAACAACCTTACAATCCAGCTATTGCCTACTAGGTTTCTACCCAAAGAATACAAAAACACTAATTTGAACAATATATGAACCCCCATGTTTATTGCAGCATTATTTACAGTAGCCAAATTATGGAAGCAGCTCATGTGTCCATCAGTAGATGAACTGATAAAAAAAAGAGGTGGTATATATAGACAATAAAATACTATTCAGCCTAAGAAAGAATGAAATCTTGTCATTTATAATTACAAAAATGTGGATAGAGCTAGAGAATATTATGCTAAGCAAAATAAGTGAGTCAGAGAAAGGCAAAAAACCATATGATTTCACTCATATGTGGAATTTAAGAAACAAAACAAATGAACAAAGGAAAAAGAGAGTGAGATGCCAAGAAATGGACTCTTAACTCTAAAGAACAAACTGAAGGTTACTAAAAGGGAGGGAGGGTGGGGGATGCAGGAAATAGGGAATGGAAATTAAAAACTACACTTATCTTTATTTAAACATATAATGTAACCCCACCACCCTCTCCCAACCCCCCCACCCCCCTCAGTTTGTTTTATGACATTAAGAGTCTCTTTTGGTTTGTCTCCCTCCCGATCCCATCTTGTTTCATTTTTACTTTTCCTACCACCTTAACTCCCACCCCCGTTGCATCTCCACTTCCTCATATCAGGGAGATCATGTGATAGTTGTCTTTCTCCAGTTGACTTATTTTGCTAAGCATAATACGCTCTAGTTCCATCCATGTCGTCGCAAACGGTAAGATTTCATTTCTTTTGATGGCTGCATAGTATTCCATTGTATATATATACCACAAAAACACATGAAGTGCTTAGAACAGTACATTATAAAATATAGAGGAATTCTGAACACTAAAGTACCTTTTTTGAATAATTTTTAGGAATTCCACTCTTTTTGGTTTCCTTTAAATCCTAGGAAACCGCAGGACATTAATACCAGTGTAGGCTCTTATAGTCACGTATTTCTCAGTTTTTGGTCCCAGTACAAGTATTAAATACCTCATTAGCACCTTTCAACTATTAGCTCAAGTGAAATATTAAATCAAACTAAATACCAAATATCAATAAAATCAATTATCAAAAAAAAACTACACTTATCATGATGAGCACTTGAGTAATATATAGAAATATTGAATATATTGTATACCTGAAACTAATGTAACACTGTATGTTAAGTACACTGAAATAAAAATTTAAAAAAAACTTTAAAAAAAAGAAGGTTTATTTGTTGCAGCAATATTTTTTGGTGGGTATCTTTGCCACTGTCAGCATGGATTACTCAGTGAATATATTATTATGATATTTAAAGGGAAAAGGCATATCATTGAATAAGCTTTTGGTCAAATCCCAGCAAGCTAAGAATTTACTGAGAAACTATTTTAAATTTATTTCAGGGCTTTAAGCTCCTATGGCTGAATATATTTCTAAAAAGTTACATAAATATCTAAATAATAAGATATTTTCCTATCCATTTCTCTGGACCCATCACTAAAGGAATGCTTTCTTTCAACCAGGAAAAAGGGAAACAAAAACTTTTAGAGTTCTGTGAATTAGGTTTGAAGGTAGGGGTGATGTTTAGCACAAATTTATCCAGTGACCAAGTCATTTATCTGCTCTAGTTGCTTGTCTTATTTTCAAAATTGAAAGGCAGTTGGATGATCATTAAGGTCTCTTGCTCTTGGAGATGTATCTCACAGTCCAAAAACAGAGTTACTCGAAAGATTGCAGAGGAAAGGAAACCTTAGTTTCATCTGGTTCCAGGAATTCAGTGAGATAGCTATCAAATCATTCTGAACACCTGCGAACTTAACTGAAGATCTAAGAAAAGAATAGCTACAACTCTACAAATAGAAAAGCCACCACTTCCTGCAAGGTAGGAGGTGCGGAGAAGTGAATCTGAGGCGATATATAGAAAGATAAAAGGCGGGGGGTAGGGAGCCTCTGTAAGCAAGCTATCACAATGTGATATAGCAGCTGAGTGCAAAATCAGAACTTTTAGATGTCTGCTCTGGTAAGGGACTTGCCTGCCTGAAATGCATTCAGGCAGTGAAGCTGGGATGGATCCCTTGGTGGGACAGTGTGGTTTCAGCATCCCCGGGTTCACACAAAGACCAGGAGTGCCTGAGTGCTATAGAGCTCCCAGGCATCAGAACAGGGAAGCCAGCTGTAATCAGTGAGCCCAGGAGTGGGCTTTCAGCTCTGGGTTGCCATAAACCACGAAGTGTGTCACAGTCGGGTGATAGTGTAGAGCACTAGTAGGAAATTTTTTAACCTCCTTGACCCACGTTCTTCTAAAAAGAAGTACATGAAGCTCTTGATTCCCACTCTCATAACAAATAATTGGCTGACCCTATTTTTCTTTTCTTTAATCTGCTTACCTTTATGTGGAAAACCCAAAAGATTCCACCCCAAAATTGCTAGAACTCATACAGGATTCAGCAAAATGGCAGGATATAAAATCAATGCACAGAAATCAGTTGTGTTGCCATACACTAACAGTGAGACAGAAGAAAGAGAAATTAAGAAGTTGATCCCATTTATAATTGTACCCAAAACCATAAGATACCCAGAAATAAACCTAACCAAAGAGGCAAAGAATCTATACTCAGATAACTATAAAGTACTCATGAAAGAAATTGAGGAAGGCACAAAGAATGGAAAAATGTTCCATGCTCATGGATTAGAAGAACAAATATTGCTAAAATGTCTATGTTACCTAGAGCAATATATACATTCAGTGCAACCCATATCAAAATGCCACTTTTTTCACAGAGCTGGAACAAATTATCCTAAGACTTGCATGGAACCAAAAAAGACCTCAAATAGCCAAAAGAAATGTTGAAAAAGAAAACCAAAGCTGGTGGCATCACAATTCTGTACTTCAAGTTCTATTACAAAGCTGTAATCATCAAGACAGTATGGTATTGGCACAAAAACAGACACATAGATTGATGGAACAGAATAGAGAACCCAGAAATGAACCCTCAACTCTATGGTCAATTAATCTCAAACAAAGCATGAAAGAATATCCAATGGAAAAGAAGTCTCTTCAGGGCACCTGGGTGGCTCAGTGGGTTAAAGCCTCTGCCTTCGGCTCAGGTCATGATCCCAGGGTCCTCTTTGCTCCATGGGGAGCCTGCTTCCTCCTCTCTCTCTCTCAGCCTCTCTGCCTACTTGTGATCTCTGTCAAATAAATAAATAAAATCTTAAAAAAAAAAAGTATCTTCAACAAATGGCATTGGGAAAATTGGGACAGCCACATGCAGAAGAATGAGACCGGACCAATTCCTTACACTACAAACAAAAAAAGGTTCAAAATGGATGAAAGACCTGAATGTGAGACAGGAATGCATCAAAATCCTAGAGGAGAACACAGGCAGCAACCTTTGTGACTTTAGAGCCCACAACTTCCTGCTAGACTCATCTCCAAAGGCAAGGGAAACAAAGGCAAAAATGAACTACTAGGACTTCATCGAGGTAAAAAGCTTTTGCATAGCAAAGGAAACAGTCAATAAAACCAAAAAACAACTGACAGAATGGGAAAAGATATTTGCAAGTGACATATCAGATAAAGGGCTAGTATCCCAAATCTATAAAGAACTTACCAAACTCAATAACCAAGGAACAAATAATCCAATCAAGAATTGGGCAGAGGACATAAACAGACACTTCACCAAAGAAGACATCCAGGGGTGCCTGGGTGGCTCAGTGGGTTAAAGCCTCTGCCTTCGGCTCAGGTCATGATCTCAGGGTCCTGAGATGGAGCCCTGCATCGGGCTCTCTGCTCGGCGGGAAGCCTGCTTCTCCCTCTCTCTCTCTGCCTGCTTCTCTGCCTACCTGTGATCTCTGTCTGTCAAATAAATAAATAAATAAATAAATAAATAAATAAATATCTTTTTAAAAAAAGACATCCAAATGGCCAATAGACACATGAAAAAGTGCTCCATATCACTCAGCATCAGGGAAATACAAATCAAAACCACAATGAGAGACCACCACACACCAGTCAGAATGGCTAAAATTAACAAGTCAGAAAACAACAGATGTTAGTGAGGATGCAGAGAAAGAGGAACCCTCCTACACTGTTGGTAGGAAAGCAGGCTGGTGAAGCCACTCTGAAGGACAGAATGGAGTGCTCCCTTCGGCAGCACATATACTGAAGGACAGAATGGAGATCCTCAAAAGGTTGAAAACAGAACTATCATCAGACCCAGGAATTGCACCACTGGGCATTTACCCCAAAGATACAAATGTAGTGATCCAAAGGGGCACGTGCACCGAAATGTTTATAGCAGCAATGTCCACAATAGCCAAACTATGAAAAGAGCCTAAATGTCCACTGACAGATGAATGGATAAAGAAGATGGGTATATATACACAATGGAATACTACTCAGCCATCAAAAATGAAATCTTGCCATTTACAATGACATGAATGGAACTAGAGGGTGTTATGCTAACAGATATAAGTCAATCAGAGAAAGACAATTATCATATATTCTTGATGATCTGTGGAATTTAAGAAACAAAATGGAGGATCTTAGGGGGAGAGGGGAAAAAAATAAAACAAGGCGAAATCAAAGAGGGAGAAAAAACATAAGAGACTCTTAAGCAAAGTAAACAAACTGAGGATTACTTGCGGGGAGAGGAGTTGGGGGATGGGGTAACTGGGTGGGCATTAAGGAGGGCATATGATGTAATAAACACTTAGTATTATATAAGACTGATGAATCACTGATCTCTATCCCTGAAACCAATAAACCAATTGAATTTAAATAAAAATTTTAAAAAGAAATAAAAAGAGAGAAATAAATAGAGAGACATTATGAAACAAATAATTGTAATACAATGTGATACATATAACAACAAAATTCTGGGGAAACTTCTTCATGGAGGTCTTGGCAAAGAAAGTCTTCAAAAGAGAAAAAAGTCCCTCAGATGAGGTCTTGAAGGACAAATAGGAGTTGGATAGAATGAGAAAGTGAGAGAAAGGTATGCCAGGCAAAATAAAATTGGGCAAAGTCCTGGAGGCCTGAACCATCATGTGTTTCCAAGAAACAGCAAGGGATTTATGGTAGCTAGAGCACAGCCTACCAGTAATAAAGCTGCAGGAAGTGAGCTTAGCAAGCTAGGCTGCAACCAGAAGAGTTGATTTGGATAGGAACTGGGCAGGATGTACATTAAGGGATTTTAAGGAATGAAGTAATATGAAAATTTTTTCACTCTAGAAAAATCAGAGTAATAACAGAGAATGCAAAGAAGGCACGTGAGATCAGATGCAGGAAGACCAACTAAGGCGAATGTTATTATGAAGTTTTAAAATGGCAAGTGACAGGGATGTCTGGGTGGCTCAGTTGGTTAAGCGGCTGCCTTCGGCTCAGCTCATGATCCCAGCGTCCTGGGATCGAGTCCCACACCGGGCTCCTTGCTCCGCAGGGAGCCTGCTTCTCCCTCTGCCTCTGCCTGCCACTCTGCCTGTGCTCGCTCTCTCTCTCTCTAACAAATAAATAAATAAAATCTTTAAAAAAAATAAAATTTAAAAAAATAAAATTAAATGGCAATTGACAGTGAGAATGAAAAGGCATTTTAAACACTCACACACACACAAACCTATATTGTCAGGGCTCAATAAGTGATGAGATATTGGAGTTGCAAGACAGGGTAAAGCTGATGTTAATTTGCATAAGGAGATAAGACAACAAAAGTGATAACACACTGCTAGTGGGAATATAATAAAATGGTGCAACCACTATAAAAAAAAGTCTGGCAGATTCCAGAAAGATTAAATGTAGTTACCATATGATCCAGCAGTTCTACTCCCAGGTATATCCCCAAGAGAAATGAAAACATATGTCTAGCAAAATCTTGCACAAAAATATTCATGCCAGTACTATTTGTAACAGCCAAAAGGTGGAAATACACCAAAAGCCCATCAGCTCATGAATGGATCACTAGAATATGGAGCATCCATATTATTCAGCAACAAAATTGGTGAAGTACTGTTGTATGCTACAGCATGGAGAAATCTGAAACATTAAGCTAAATGAGAGGAGCTAGGCACAAAGGAATACATATTGCATGATTCCATTTATATGGCATGTTTAGAATAGGCAAATCCATAGAGACAGAAAGTATACTGGTGGTTTCATAGCACTAGGAAGTTGAGGCAAAATGGGGAGTGACCACTGGCAAATACAGAGATTCTCTTTGAGGGGACAAAACTATTCTAAAATTGACTGTGGAGATTATTGCCCCATCCAGGAATATACTGAAAACCACTGAGCTGTCACTTTAAAATGGATAAACTGTAAGGTATGTGAATTATTTCTCAATAAAGCTGTTACTTAAAAAGTGCTAGTAGTACCTGTTCCCAGCCATAACCTCTTCAAGGATAAGAATTATGCCACAGACAGAGTAGGGACTCAGGAAAATGTTTACTGAACTGAAATCACGTGGATAGATCAGAATCAACGTGGAGGCAATAGCTAATCATTATGATGCCACAGATAGCAAAATCTTTTAGACTTTGGTCATGCACCTACATTAAGAACTGTGTACCAAAATGATGCCATATGTTCTTTTTTCAACCTCTCGGGTGTCAACCAGCATCAGGATGTCCTTGGTGTCAAGTAAGTCCAAACCTGCTCTTTTAATTGAACCTAATGACTGTTCCTCCTACATGGATGAGTTACTCTAGAGGACTGAATTGTGAAGTAAGGGAAAGGTGCGGAAACTGGAATTGAGTTCTGTTTGTTGGTTTGTTTCGTCAGTTTTTGCTCTGGTTTGAATTATTAGATACGGATTGGCTTTTGGAAGCAATGAAAACCACAAAGGAAGATTTCAACGTTAATAGAATGCAGTTCACTCTTAGAGATACTGCTTGAGATATATTATGACATTGCCAATTAGCCCAGACACTTTTTTTTTAATTTATGCTTTTTTTATTTAAACATATAATGTAACCCCACCCCCCTCTCCCAAACCCTCTCCCACCCAACCCCCCCTCAGTTTGTTTTATGACATTAAGAGTCTCTTTTGGTTTGTCTCCCTCCCGATCCCATCTTCTTTCATTTTTACTTTTCCTACCACCTTAACTCCCACCCCCGTTGCATCTCCACTTCCTCATATCAGGGAGATCATGTGGTAGTTGTCTTTCTCCAGTTGACTTATTTCGCTAAGCATAATACGCTCTAGTTCCATCCATGTCGTCGCAAATGGTAAGATTTCATTTCTTTTGATGGCTGCATAGTATTCCATTGTATATATATACCACCTCTTCTTTAGCCATTCATCTATTGATGGGCATCTAGGTTCTTTCCATAACTTGGCTATTGTGGACATTGCTGCTATAAACATTC